>CM030366.1:202402817-202641954 GCA_017893485.1 Hemerocallis citrina | reverse complement strand
CCAAAAAAAAAAAAAAAAAATTAAAGCCCACCCTAAATATATATTTGGGCCTTCTATTTTTTTTGGGCCCAAGCCCAACTTTATTCCATTCATTTCAACTGTGAATTTTTTTACCTTGTCAAATTTTTTTACATTATTACCTTGTGCAAAAAAAAATTTACCGGCCCTCCTCACTTTTCAATCCTGGATCGGCCCCACTTGCAACAAGAGTTGTGGCCATAGTAATGACATGCAACTTTAGACAAATTCCATGCTACAGAAAATCCTTTATTTCTTTAGATGTAAATTTCTAGCAAACATTTAGATTCCTTATAGCACATCTTCATGTTTCTTATGCATCTAAACTCTAGTATAGGACCACTGTGTGTTTAAGATCAAATCGTTGGTAGGTGCCCTAATATGCCTCTCACGAATTTAGCATGTTCCACTCAGCTCATCTTTCACCAACCCATACAGTTGAAACTAATTAAAAAGTCTAATATGAAAAAAAAATTGCCAATTTCCATCGAGATACAAAAAGATGATAAGACTTTCAAAAGTGAGTCTCTCATATGGTCCATCAGACACGAAGACATGAAAGGTTTTTTCCTGACAGAGCCAAAAACTTCTTCATTAACTTCTTAACTTACCAAGAAGTTGTAAAGATTGTGTGACTGCATATCGGAATACATATACATAAAAACCTTTGAAATATTGCAGAGATTGCTCTAAGACAACCTGTACAATTTACGCAAATGAGACGTATATTACGGACTTGCAAAACCCTCTGATATTGAATGGAAGTTCACAGAGAAATTACTATGTTTTATGTTGATTATAGACTACCTAAGGAGCCTATCATAATGTTCTATCATTATTCAATTTTTAATTTTCTTTTCATGATTTTTTTATCATAAAGTTTTCATAATTTACTTGATTTTATTTCTACAAAGAATAGAACATGTCCTAGTCACTAGGGGTGTATGTATTAACTATTAAGTATATATAACTGCATCATCATGTCCATGTATCCTAAAAGCTTAAGAACACTGATTTGTCTCCAGATCTATGTTATGCCACATCTGTATCCCATGTCAAAATCTATACTTTAAAGGATGATGATTACTATTTTCTGGCAATGGATGCAAGTCTTCAACGATTTTAAAACATGTTCTGTCATAATTAGAAGGATGAGTCCATGATCCCATGTGTGCAACACAAGCACATCTTGCCCCACGTAATTTAACTTTTAAGATGAACAAGGATATGTTTGCAGGTTCAGAATCATTGATAACATATCTAGTTTGGTATCCCTAGCAAGCCATACGCAACATATGTGATCAATGGTTTAGCTGTATAGGTGCACTATAACTAACCAATAGAAGGCAGAAAATATTTCTTCTTAGTCGAGATTTAAGAAATAATGAGTGCAAGCAGTCAATATAAAAATGTGAGACGGAGCAATCAACAGTAATTGATACTTTGAGAACATCAGGCAGGATATCTTCTACTGAAATATAATCTAAACCAGGTGAAAAACAGTACTTACGAATTTTTGGTAAATTGGACAAGTGCACCATCAAATGGTATAGTTCCCGTCAAGAAGTTCATAGACACATTGCTTCAAGAGATCAAAGAAAGTATTATTAAACAAACACAATAACACTATACCTCTGCTGCATATAGTTTAAAGTATAAAAATTCTTTGGAATTTTGAATCAAAACACACTTACAGTGATCTAAGTTTGGTTAATTTAGCAAGTGAATAAGGAATAGACCCACTCAAAATGTTGCTGGAAACATCCCTGACACAGAGAACAGAAAGAACACAATATGACATTGCTTTCATATTCAGCATGACTCTGAATATTATGAAGCTAACTAAATTAAAGAAAGAGAGCAAAGGAATATACTAACAATGGCTAATTCAAACAAATTGATTGGTAAATATATGTCAAAGATTTAAGGAAACACGGTGGTAAGATAAGTCAAAGATCAAAAAGTGTTTTTTCCCCCAAATTTGAGCATAAATTCCGAGATAATCGACGAAACAAGAAAAAATACTCCATCAATTTCCAAAGGCAAGATCATTGAAGGACTTGTTAATTTTATGAATTTAAAATGGCATGTATATAAAATGGTGATCATTCATCACACTCTGCAAATCACCTGGCAGGGAGTTAATTTTAAAATTAAATATGATGAAAAATGGAACTCACAGAGTTGCAAGTTCTGAAAGGTTGCCAAACTCAGAGGGGATGATTCCATTTAAATAGTTCCTTTGCAAATATCTGCAGGAGGAATAAAGAAAAGGGAAATAAAAGAAAAATGTCTAAATACAAGTGAGAAATATTACCAATAAGTATTCTTCTAAAGCATATACTTGTATTAGTAAAAATTCAAATCTTTCTACTTGTTAAAAAAGATTTAATAAGGCAGTCAAGGCATGCAAAGTTTCATATGCATATTGATAATGGTTTGCACATACGATAAGTCAGTGTGTGGGAGCTAGATACTGCCCATGGCTGGAGTAGACACAGTTATATGATAACTCCATCACTGTAGTGATCTCTAGTTGAAACAAACAAAAAAAATCTCTAACAGCGATTGTGATACTAGAAGTGGTGGAGCTATACATTTCAATATGGAGGTCCTATTAATTTCCAGCAACGACAAAGTTGTAGCCATTTTTTTAATATTTTCTTTCAAAAGTATTAAGGAGGGGGTCCAAATTTATTGGATCGAAATAAAAAATATCCTAATTACAGAACTCCTAAATCTATAAATTAAGTGATACCTGGATTCGATCAAATAACAACAACATATTTCGACAATCAGACTCAAGTTTTTAAAGACTGCAGTCGACAAATCTATCCTTAATGACAGGTTTCATAAAATTAAAACGCTGACATTATCATTTCATTAGTAAAACTACAACAAATATTTCACATTGAGGATAGAGCACAAACTGAGGAAAATTAGATGTATAAATGAATAAAGAATAAAATTTAAACTTCTATTTTTAGCCATTTAAAAATTCAACTGGTATATAGGTTTTAATTGTAATTTTAATTGTCATTTTTAAAACATTAATTTAGAGGTTAAATCAGCAAAACATTCAATAGGAAATGGAATCAAAATGAAAAGAGTTAGGGACTTGGTTTTAAAATCTTAAAATTTGGAGGTCACAAACTTAAAGGCTATTTATAAAATTAGGGTCTCATATGAGAATTTACGTATATAGTAGAGGGTTTTCGGAAAAAGTGTGGAGGTCCCACATGTCCCACCTAATTTATATGTGCCTCTGTCCCTGGGTGATACTCAATGACAGTGCATAAAGTTAAACAAACTACAGTTCAGGATGAACCAATTTTAGTATCTTATTAACTACAGACGACAAACCGGAGCTAAATAGCTCCAAAAGCAGAAAAAGACTATAAGCCGTTTCGCTTAGGGTCAAAGCGGCTGTATAAAATCAGAACAGAGTCGGCAAAAAGCGGAAGCGCAGTTATAAAAGCAGGAAAATCAGGTTTAAAATGTCTCGATGAGGAAAAGAAACTGATTGCAAGCAAATATGTACAATCTATTTACTTGTACAGATTGTGGTAGGAGTTAATTCAAATCATGATAAACTTATTATAAAAATATCCAATTATCTTACATTCTGTGATACTTTAGTATATTTTCTCTCAAGTTTTGCTATTACTTTTAGTTAGCTATTTCTTAATTTTAAAAATGTTGGGTACATTTTTTTTCACTTTTTACAACCATGCTTGTTATAGCTTTTAAGGATGAATCGACAGACAAGAAAAATTAAAACAAAAGACTGATATAGTGGGACTTATCACTTGTTATTACATACAGAAATAAATATCTTTCAAGTTTTAGATTTTAGGTCTCTTCACAGACTTGCAGGGTCCAAATTTGGTGATAACTGTGAAACAAAATCAAGGAAATTCACTGAAGCTCACTCCAAACAAGTTACATTTAACAAAGGCAATTAATCACTGGCAAAAACTAAATCTTCTATTTTATTAAAGAATAAGTACAAAAAAATTAAGATTGAGATGTTTGAGGAATTAATGAAAAGTATAAACTCACAAATCTTGTAACTCTGTACAATTTCCTAGTTCAGGGGGAATTGTTCCATACAAGCTGTTTCCATGTAAAGATCTAGCGCAAGCAAAGATGAAACAAGAGCATTAGAAGCCAAATCCTTCAATAAATCACTTTTAAATCAAATAAATGGCACAAAATTTATAAATTTCTTCCAAGACTACTCACAGTAGCTTTAACTGATTCAGCTTTCCAATTTCCGGTGCTATAGACCCAATTAATCGGTGATTCCCAAGGTCCCTAAAAACAATAGAGCAAATAAAAAGTAAGATGAAAAATATGTCTATGATCTGTATCTATTTTTAAAAAATAAGTAAATCTCGAAACATCTGGAATTTGTAGTAGAATGTCCTAGTAGATAAATCAAAATGTATTTATTGCATTTACATGCATATCTTCAAGTCTGCTACTATCCATTACTGCTAAACATTATGAATAACTAATTCTGTCAAAAGGGCAACATCATCTGCAAGTATGTTAGGTGAATGGAGGTACGTATATCTAAATAGACTACTGCAAGTGTCAAAATGGGTGGAAATGTGGGCAGTGTACAGATGCAGTGGATAGACTAAATTTTGGGGAGGGGAAGTATCCTGGATATCATAGATAACCAATTTAGATCTGAGAATAGGGATACAAGTACAACTATCAAGATAGAAGCTCCCCGTGCCTATTTAACATGTCACACCAGCTTTAAAGTCTAGAGCATATCCTGTTATATGTCTGAAGTATATAACGCAACAAGAACAGCAGTTAAAGCTTTTATCCAAAAAATAGAACACACCTTACTAACAATATAATTGAAGCTAATAAGGGTCAAAATATTCCAAATGGAAGGGGGAAATAAGTTATATACTCGATGACAATCTCTGTACTCAGAGTAAAAGCTTTTCAACTATATATATAACTTTACCACCTCCAAGAAACCTGATTCTATAATATATTTAGATGATATTAACAAAAAATTTAATCAAATTCTTATTCAGTAATTTGTATCATATATATTCTACAAGCGATACTTTCTGTGCCTGCATTTGCTACTCGTCCATGCTTCAAAAAGATATTAAGAAAAAGAAATGCAGCTTTAAGTTCAAAATGTTCCTTCAGAATGTTTCTCAAGTATGAAATGCAACAGACACTGTAAAGTAAGCATTAAACGAGGCTCCAAACGAAGGCTCCAAATAAAAGTCATGACAAGTTGTCTAAACAAGAAATAAAATATCTAATATCAAGCTCTCCCCTCCATTCTTACAGATAAATTACTCTTTTTGTATGTGCATCGCATGTCACTCCTTTCCAATTACAAGGATCAGCATCTTCTTGTCTCCAATGGAGAAAGATACCATCTGAACCAACAATAGATGTCTTGAAACTAAGAAGTGCCTCACCTGCAATAAACAAAATAATTAATATATCAAACTGGCGGTGATCAAAGAAAATAGGCAACTACTGAAAGAAAGTTCCGTTCAACATGGCCTTACCATCTGCACTTATAGTACAACTCATCTCCATAGCAAAATGAAGAAGTATTATTGAACACAAAAGTATCTTTTGACATTTTAGCAAACATGAACCCATTAGGATGTTTGCCGAACATAATAACATTGCAGTCAACCATCGGGGAAGCTCTTCAAGTGGGGCATCGTGTTAACTATATCTGCAAGAGATGGCCTCACAACAATTAGCAACAACAATTAGCAGTAAGAAGAAAAAAAAATGTTTAGAATTAAAGAGGGAAAAGAAAACATCTATGATAGAGAATGAGACAGAGAAAGGGTAAATTTTATCTATTTGGGCATGAAGCCAACTATATATGAGTCTATATAATAAACACGTGTCATACAAGTACTAGAGTGTGTGTGTGTGTATATATATATATATATTAAGAGCCCCTCTCAAACTCAAGGTGGATCAACAAGAGTGAGTTTGGAAAGCAATGTCAAGATTTCTTGAAGAAAGCTGCACATTGAGCTTCGGAATGCACATAATGAAGGGATATGACGTTAGGAACATGTTCCCGAGTGAAGAAAGCATCAGCACCAATATGTTTAGTGAGCTCATACTTGACCGGATCAGAGACAATTCTGATGATACTAGTATTGTCACAAAATACGGGAGTGGGTTTCGAAACAATACAAAATCGTTATCATTCTACTTCTATCGTGGTTGCGGCAAGAGCACGAAGTTCAGCCTCCAAACTGGAACGAGACTGTAGTCTGCTTCTTGGATATCCAAGAAATGAGAGAAGTTCAAAGAAAGGCACAATAGCCCGTGATAGATCGCCTATCATCAAGAATACTAGCCCAGAGGGCACCAATAAAGGCATTCAGTGATACCGGAGAAGACTTGGAGAATAGGGATTGAGTGATTGTTCCACGAAGATAGCGAAGCACCTGAAGGTCATAGTGCACAGATATATGAGCAGACAAAAAACTGGCTCGGAACATGAACGGCATGATAAATATTTGGTCGGGTAATGGTGACATAGACATGACTACCCGCATTAGGAAGAAGAATCTCATTTGTAGCCCAAAGCTTCAAGTTGAGTTCCATAGGAGTTGTTCTGTGGTATATTTTCATTGAGAAAGAAGATAATCATGGTCACTATAAGTAATTCAATTCCAAGAAAATACAGTAACAGGCCAAGATCAGTCATAGCAAGCTGATACTGCGTATAGATTTTCACAATCTGAATATGGTCAGGGTCATCACCAGTGAGAATCATATCATCAACATATAGCAACAAAATTGTGCGAACTTTTTCAGATGAGTGAATAAACATAGCCGGATCATAGGCACTCCGACGAAAGCCAGCAGAGAGAATTGTGGACAAAAACGCTCAAACCAAGCTCGTGGATCCTGTTTAAGACCATAAAGTGCACGTCGAAGACGACATACAGTATTTGGGGGATGACGTAGACCAGGTGAAGGAAGCATATAAACTTCTTCACGAAGTTCACCATGCAAGAAAGCATTCTTCACATCCAACTACCACAGAGGCTACTTACGAACTGCAGCAACAGCAACAAGATTCCTAACGGTGGTCATGTGCGTAACAGAAGCAAAATTCTCCTGATAATCAATCACATATTCTTGTTGAAAAACCTCGTGCAACAATACGAGCCTTGTAACACTCAATAGTGCCATCCGACTAGCTTTGATCTTATGCACCCACTTGTAATCGGTCGTACTCCTGAAGGAGATGGAACAAATTCCCAAGTGTTTGTTCTGCACTTCTGCTTAAAGCATCCAACCTATCTGCCATAGCATGTTGCCAAACAGGAACCTATGATGCTTCTTTGAAATTTTGAGGTTCAATTTGCGAGTGAATAGCAACAAGGAAAGAAGTAGACTCCGGATTACCCGGGGATAGGTAGGTAAGCCGAAGAGGAGGATAGCGAGGCTCAAGGGGATCAGCAGGTGGAGGCACTGTAAGAGTCGGTAAAGGCAATGATGGTTCATGTATCATGAGTGAGCATGACGAGTAAAATGATGCAGAAATAGCTGAATACAATGACGAGTTAAGAAAGGAGATGGTAGAGGCATCCTCACGAACATATGACTGGAGTGCTCCCCCTAAGTGGTTGCAGCAATGTCATAATTCAAGGCATACTCATGAGCATGACTAGAGTGCTCATAAGTATCTCAAAGGTGTCCAAATAGCCTCGGCAGACGGAAGAATAGCAATATGACGACAGATGGAGACCTCAGTAGAATAACAAAGAATACCCTGTACTCGAGAATTTAGAACTTTCCACTCAAGAGTTTGAGATGCAGCGGAAGAGATAACAATAGAGTCAAAAGTAGCAGTAGGAGCTGTCGTGGATGGCGGGTCATCTGTAAGATGATGAGTAAGGTCATGAGCTCGTAGAAGCACAAGCATGTGGAGAGACCAAGTTTGATAATTTTTTGGGTCCAATAAGTCTTCGGGTGTAGGGGGTATGGAGTGGATAGGCGAAGAAGCAGAAACCATGATTAGCAGTTCGGGTTCGAAATTTGAACCGGATTGTGTTCGGTTGAACCAAGGCGGACAGGGTTTCGTTCAGTTTGATTGGATTCGGTTGTACCGAGTTTAGGTGGACCGGGTAGAGGTTGGATTGTGGATGCAGGTCGGACTTGGGTTTAAGGGTCGGGTCCAACAAACAAAACCAAACAAACAGACCTAAAGATGGGAATGTTGGCTGCTAGGGTTTGGACTAAAACCAGGCACAGGGGGAGTGACGGCTGACGGCAAGGGAGCAGTGCAGACATCGACTGGAGCGCAGGTGAGTTTGGGTGGTGGTTAAAGGGATTTGAATTTGGATTTTAGGTTTGGATCGAGAATGTGGATTTGGATTGGGATTTGTGACAAAATCGTATTTGGATTTGGATCCTAAATCAAAAGTGAAGATTTAGGTTTCGGATTTCTCTAATCTCATTTGGATTTGAGGATCAAGAGCAACTTGATACCACGATAAAGAATGATAGAGAAGGTGTAAAAATTATCTATTCGGGCATGAAGCCAACTATATATATGAGTCTATACAATAGACATGTGTCAAACTCGTACTCGAGAATATATACACATATATATTAACAATCTACACTTTAGCAAGCTTGTCAAGGGAATAAGTTCTAGATGAATCACCACCTCCATGCAAAAAAGTACAAACACATTCAATCCTTTGATTAAGTAAAATGGATTTGTGAATAAGTGTGTATTGTATTCAGGGTTAGATGTGTGATTTAACCCACACTAGCAAGCCAAAAATGCCAATTTATGAGAGATGTGTTTTATGCACACTCTCAAATTTAATACCACTGGACTTAGTAAAGTACCTGAATAAGTGCATAAATGCATACGAAGAGTGAAAAACAACATTTGAATTATAACTGAAAAACAATCACTAATCTTCTAACTAATAATTTTAAAACTGAAGCATCAACAATAGCTAATGCTATGATGGCATGGCAAAAACTCACTTTGAAATACCACTGAGAGGAGGTAAAGGGTTCATGGTGTACATCATTATGAACATTACATGATAATAAAAGAAAGCAGATACTTCAAACAGTATCTATAACATTAAAACTCTAAATAAAAGCCGTGCATGAATGGTTATTAGTTGTGATGGTACAGCTTGGAATAAATTGAAATATGCATGGATACACCTACGAGCATCCCTTAAACATCTTGATAAGCAAGCCAAAATACAAAACAAACATTAAATTGAACAATTTAATGAGAAGGCTGCCAATGTTTTATACTTTTATTATACTTTGAGAACAAAAGAAAATTCATATTATTATATTTAAATGGAAAAGGAAGGGGTTAACCAAGCATGGTGCTCTTCTGTTATTATATGGTCAATAAAAAGACACTGTAGTTTTAAATATTAAAACTACTCAGATCATTAACGTGCTTTAAATATTAAAAAAATTAAAATAAGCAAAGATGCAAGAAAACACAAGCACTGCATTTCAGCAGTAGAAAAGGAGTATATATAATACCAAATAAAATTTAATGGCAAGTTCTGTTGGAGCGCAAGCATGAAAAGTTCTCTGACACTATTCAGCAATCAAAATATAGATTCCTGGCAATAATGACATGGTTATTGATGAGCTACTCCAAAACATCAGAAGCTACCTCACAACAAAAATGAAATTGAGAAAAATGAAATTGAGAAAGTGGAAATGAAGTGGGCACAAATATTTTACGGGGAAAACCTCCAAAAGGAGACGGGGTAAAAATCAAGGGCAAGTGTAGTGAAATTTTACTATTGAAAGTAAGGATAACAATATCATCTCTCTAAATATGAGAGTACAACTTCACTCACTCTCCTTATATTTAGAGAGAATGTACTGTAATCCCTACTTATACTTGCCCGTGTTTTTTACCTTTCACTTTAGTTGTGCGGTAGCTTCTGCTCATAACTTCCCTAACAGTGGTATTAGAGCTTTGGTTGCGGGGTGTGAAACAGAAATGTCGACAACAACAAAGTTCTACGTTGAGAAATTCAACGGGAGTAATTTCTCGTTGTGAAAAAATGCAAATAAAGGCAATCTTGAGGAAGGACAGTTGCTTGGCAGCAATTGGAGATAGGCACGCGGTGATCACCGACAACGGCAAGTGGAACGAGATGGATGGCAATGCAATTGTCAATCTGCACTTGGCACTAGCCGATGGAGTGTTATCCAATGTGGCGGAAAAGAAGACGGCAAAGGAGATTTGGAATACTTTGACAAGACTGTACGAGGCCAAGTCACTTCACAACAATATCTTCTTAAAAAGGAGACTACACTCTTCGAATGGTGGAATCGACCACGGTGACCGACCACATCAACACCTTGAATACTCTATTTTCGCAACTTACATCAATGGGTTGCAAAATAGAGACAACTGAACGTACGGAATTTCTACTTCAAAGTCCACTTGACATGTATGATCAACTCATCATCAATCTGACAAACAACATCTTGACTGACTATCGAGTCTTCGACGAAGTTGCAGATGCTGTTTTGGAAGAAGAAATCAGTCACAAAAATAAGGAAGGCAAACAGGGAAGTTCGTAGCAAGTGGAAGTTTTCATGGTGATGAAAGGGAGATCAACGGAACGTAGCCCCAGTGGGAGTCAAAATTATGGTAGATTAAAATCAAGAAATAAGAAAACTTACAGGTGCCACAAATGTGGTAAGAAAGAGTACTTCAAGAAGGATTGTTGGTACAAGAAGAAGAATGGAGACATGAACCATCAAATGCTCAAGGAAATGTGGCGAGTACCCGGTAGATGGTGAAGTTCTATACAGTGAAGCAGCAATAGTGGTTGGAGGCCGAAAGCAATTCTTTGGCGTTTGGTTACTAGACTCTGAAGCAACACGGCACATGACTTCTCGGAGAGAGTGGTTCCACACATAGAACCAATCTCAGGAGGTTCAGTACACATGGATGATGATCATGCTTTGGAAATCACTAGAATTGGTACTATCAAGCTAAAAATGTTTGATGACACGGTTCACACCATCAAAGAGGTACGACACGTAAAGGGCTTGAGAAAGAATTTATTGTCTTTAGGCAAATTGATAGCCTTGGATGCAAAACCCATGTCAAAAATGGGGTCATGAAAATTGCCAGAGGCGCGCTTGTGGTCATGAAGGCAGAACATATCACAGCAAATCTATTCATGCTTAATGGAGAAACACTGCAGAAAGTTGATGCATGTGTCGCATCGACCAGCAAGGGAGAAGAGTTGACAATGATGAGGCATCTCAAACTAGGCTATATGTCTTAACGCGGTTTGAAGATTCTCTCTAACTGGAAGCTACTTCTAGGGCTTTGTAACACCCCGTATTAGTATAGAGATATATATAGAGAATAATAAAAAGAGATAAGGAGGTATTAAGGTGGTGGCCTATAGAAAGATCCTATGGGATATGATCAAGGGATTAATGGTGATGAAATCCATAAGATGGCTTATGGGGCTTAGGCCATTAATGAAGAAAATGACAAAAAGAATAAAAGAAAGAAAAGAGAAGTGGCTGGTGTGCTTGCATGGTGACGTGGGTGATGATGGGATTGAATCCCATATCGGTGGTAAAGAAGAGGAGAATGTAAGATATATTAGGATTACCAAGTGATAACGGTACCTAACGGGTTAACCCACCTTTTGATGGTGCCTGTGATGGGCGTTGTTAGAATGTAGTTAATTGTGTGCGTACGAGTTGAGTACGGGGCGTTACAGATGGTATCAGAGCCAACTTTCGACATCGAATGTAGAGCTTGTGGATATGAGATGCGTAAGACCCTTAGTGGGCAGCGATATGTGTATGAGATGCGTAAGACCCTTGGAAGGCAGCGATATGCGTATTTGATCTAGGAGACAAGTCTACATTCGACTAGAAAGGCAATCCTGTGCTAGATTGCACGTCCCGTATTCAGCGAGGATGTTGATTTCTTAAGAGGGAGTGTATGTAACACCCCCGTATTAGTATATAGAGATATATATAGAGAATAATAAAAAGAGAGAAGGTGGTATTAAGGTGGTGGCCTATAGAAAGATCCTATAGGATATGATCAAGGGATTAATGGTGATGAAAACCATAAGATGGCTTATGGGGCTTAGGCCATTAATGAAGAAAATGACAAAGAATAAAAGAAAGAAAAGAGAAGTGGCTTGTGTGCTTGCATGGTGACGTGGGTGATGATGGGATTTAATCCTATATCGGTGGTAAAGAAGAGGAGAATGTAAGATATATTAGGATTACCAAGTGATAAAGGTACCTAACGGGTTAACCCACCTTTTGATGGTGCCTGTGGTGGGCGTTGTTAGAATGTAGCTAATTGTGTGCGTACGAGTTGAGTACGGGGCGTTACAGGCTCAAATTAGTGAATCTACCTTTTTGTGAGCATTGTGTTACAAGTAAGCAGCACAGATTGCAGTTCAGCAAATCTGAAGCCAGAAGTAAATGCATTCTAGACTTGATTCATTCTGATGTATGGGAATCACCGAAAATTTTCCTAAGAGGAGCAAAGTACTGTGTCTTTCACTGATGATTAATCTAGAAGATTGTTAGTGTATTCAATCAAGAAGAAGTCAGATGTGTTTCTAGTGTTCAAAGACTTCAAAGCGCAGGTGAAACTTGAATTTGGAAAGAACATCAAGTACTTGAGGACAGATAATGGAAGGAAGTATACAACGGTGAGTTTCTTGCACTTTGTAAATGAGAAGGTATCACAAGACAGTTCACAATTACATACACACCTCAACAAAATGGTGTGGCATACAGGATGAAAATGACTCTTGCAGAAAGGATGAGAGCTATGTTGCAGACTGCAAGTCAACCCAACTCTTTTGGAGCAGAAGCAGCCAAAACCACCTATTATATTATAAATCGGTCGCCATCAATAGCAATTGAGCTGAAGACACCGATGGAGATGTGGACTGGCAAGCTGGCAAATTACTCTACTTTACATTGGTTCGGATGTCCCGCGTACGTGATGTACAATGCCCAAGAAAGAACGAAGGTGGATCCAACATCCAGGAAGTGCATATTCTTAGGGTATGCCAATGGTGTTAAGGGGTATCGCCTGTAGGATACCCACAAGGTTGTTGTGAACAGATATCAACTACATAAGAAAGAAGGTGTTAACATGTCAAAGGAAAATCCAGAGAATTACAATTCCGGTGGAAGATAAGCCAGATGAAGATCCAGTTTTTCTGAAGTAACACCAGAGCACGAAGTACAAGAACCAGTCGAGTCCGAGGCTCCAAAAGTTCGTCGATCAACTCGCGAGAGAAGACCGCCAGCCTGGCACTCGGAATATGTTATGGAGAACAATGTTGCATACCATCTTTTAAAAGAGGATGGAGAGCCATCATCTTTCGAGGAGGCAATCAAAGGCTCGGTTGCATCGCTATGGATGGCAGCAATACAGAGAGAAATTGAAGCTCTACACAAGAACAGGACGTGGGATCTTGTTACGCTACCACAAGGAAGAAAGGTCATCGGCGACAAATGGGTCTACAAGATAAAGCATGATGGAAATGATCAAGTGGAGCGGTATCGTGCAAGATTGGTGGTAAAAGGATATGCTCAGAAAGGATATGCTCAGAAAGAAGGTATCGACTTCAATGAGATATTTTTGCCTGAGGTTCGACTCACGACAGTCAGAATAGTCTTGGCGATGTGTGCTACGTTTGACTTACATCTAGAGCAGCTAGATGTGAAGACAGGCAAAGAGAACTTAATTTGCAGGTTGAACAAATCTCTGTACGGTCTCAAACAGGCGCCGAGGTGTTTGTACAAAAAAATTGATTCCTTCATTATTAGCCTTGGATACAACAGACTCAGTTCATACCATTGTACGTACTACAAAAGATTTGATGGTGAGAATGACTACATTATCCTACTGTTGTGTAGATGACATGTTGGTAGCAGGCCCTAACAAAGATTGAATCCAAGAATTGAATGCACAGTTGGCTAGGGAGTTTGACATGAAGGACTTGAAACCAGCAAACAAGATTCTCGGGATGCAGATTCACCAAGACATAAATACCAGGAAGATTTGGCTTTCCCAGAAAAACTACTTCAACAAGATCTTGCGACGCTTCGATATGCAAGATTGCCAGCCAATTTCTACCCCACTTCCTGTTATTTTCAAGTTATTCTCCAAGATGTGTCCTAGCAAAGAAACAGAGAGGAAGGAAATGTCTCGAGTACTGTATATATCAACAGTGGAAAGTTTGATGTTCGCTATAATCTGTACAGACCAGACATTGCACAAGCAGGGGGAGCAATTAGTCGATACACGGCGAATCCTAGTAGAAAGCATTGGAGCACAGTAAAGAGGATTCTGAGATACATCAGAGAAACCTCATATGCTGCATTATGTTACGGATGATCAGAATTAACTGTCAGAGGCTATGTGGACTTAGATTTTGCAGGAGATCTCGACAGAAGCAAATCCACTACAGGCTATGTGTTTACACTTGCAGAAGAAGCTGTAAGCTGGATTTCGAAACTTCAGACTGTTGTGGCTCTATCTACAACGAAAGCAGAATACATGGCGGCTACAAAAACTTGCAAGGAAGCAATCTAAATTCAAAGGTTATTGGAGGAGCTCGGGCACAAGCATGAGAATATTATTTTGTTTTGTTACAGTTAGAGTGTCTTGCACATCGCAAAGAATACAGCCTTTCATTCACGGACAAAGCACATAAGAGTCCAGTATCACAACGTTTGAGAAGTATTGGAGAAAGTGTGAATATACACAAGATTCACACTGACGAAAACCTAGCAGATGTTATGACCAAGCTGATCAACACTGGCAAGTTTGAATGGTGCAGATCCTCGTATGGCCTAGCAATAACATAAGCAGCTTGGAAATGACAAGGAAGAAAGGATTGTGTGGAGACATGATTAATCCTCAATCAAATCTCCAAGTGGGAGAATGTAGCCAACAATAAGTGGAGCGGGTCCCACCACCACACAAAATGTCAAGAAAGGCTGCACACAAAATGTCAAAGAAAGTTGAACCCCAGTGGGAAAATTTGTTTCAATCCCAATTTGTCAAAGGACGACACCGAATTCGGTGTCGCCTTTGACAAAATGAATGAGAAAGGGAAAAAAAAAGAAAATAATCAAACCAAAACCTCATTCTCTCAGCTATAAATGGAGATCGGGGGAAGGGGTTGAGGAGCAACAGAAGTGAAAAGAAAGAAAAAGGAATTACGAAAAATTGAGTATTGCATGAGTGTTCTCAATATAGATAAAATTGTGTCTACTTATAGATAATTTGTATACTTTGCACGAGTGTGCTCATTTCCACTTTCCCAATTTCACTTTAATTGTGAGGTAACTTCTGCTCATAACTTTCCTAACAATTCTCTCACAATATTGAGGAAAAAATAAGAGATCCAATTTTGTCACATTATTGAGAAAAATGCAAAGTATACAAATTATCTCTAAGGAGACACAAATTTATTCAATACTCTTGTAATACTCTATTTTTCTTAATCCCTCTTTCTTTCTTCTCCTCACCTCTGCTGCTACTCAACCCCTTCCCCCGATCTCCATTTATAGCTGAGGGGATTAGGGTTTGGTTTGATTTTTTTTCTTCCTTTTTATCCTTTCTCATTCATTTTGTCAAAGGTGTCGTCCTTCAGCAAATTGGGCAGGAAACAAATTTTTATACTTGCGTGCAGCTTTCCTTGACATTTTGTGTTGTGGTGTGGCCCGCCCCACTTATTGTTGCTGACAATAACAATCATATGTAACAGTCTAATGCCAAGCACTACATTGCCGGATAATAACATATTACCTGATAGTGTGTTTCAGAACAAATAGTTCACTCCCAAATCCCAATGCTAAAAACAAAAACAAACAAATAATAATAATAATAATAATGGGCATAACAAAACAAGGTCCAAAAAAACTACTTACGAGAATATCACGGAAAAAGCTAAACTTGCAAAGTTAACAGAACCAATGACATCACTCATAGGTATTAAGAAAGAGAGTACTCAAATAAAACACAGATGCATATTAGTTCAACTTAGACCACCGTCTCCTAGGCTTACAGCCAAGCATTTAGAATTTAAGAAGCATGCACGTAGCGGACACACCAACACAGCACGACATAATACAACACAACACAACACAACACACTCAGTATACAATATTCTTATCGACTACATTCAAACAGCTAGTCTGTGTCTGCAAATAGAAGCATTTCATACGTAACAGTGTAGAACAAATAGTTGTATTCCAATAGGATAGTATAATAAATAAAAACCGAAGTATTTTGCAGCTTCCTTCAGAACTACAAAAGGGTTTGCTGAAACATTCACTACTGCTACAAAAAAAATCTTCAAATTCCCATTAAACTAAGCGACAAATCCTCTCAAATTGGAAGAAAAACAAAATGATGTGATCTAAAATGTTAATTCCCAAAGCTAATAACCTAATCCCCAAACCAACCAAATCCCTAACCACTAAATCATCAAGAATCCTCCTTTTCCTTCTTGAAATTGAGCAATCAAGACCCAAACAATGCACTAATCGCATCAAACAACACGAAATTGCAGCAACAACTGCAGGCATTCCCCAAAATTCTTTAAAGAATAAAAATAAAAATCTTGTTAGAGATTATAGTCCCACATTGGGTAGTTGGCTAGTTTTGTATTTGGTTCCTCCTATATATAGGAGATATTGTACTCAGTTATTTCTCAATTCAATATTCATTATTGTCTTCATTTCTCTCTGATTTATCTTAACATGGTATCAGAGCCAAGTTATACAAATTTCTTTTCAAAATCCTAGATCTCAAAAAAAAAAAAAAAAATTGTTCATTTTCAGCCTACAGATCCCGACTGCTCTCGACCTCAGTTCTCTCCCACCTCAAGCCGTCGAAATCTCGACTCCTCTTCCACCTCAAGCCATCAAGATCCCGACTGCTCTCGACAAAATCTGGGAAATCAAGATCCCCATCAAGATCCCGAAGCCAACTGATCAACAGCAAATCCAACTATTGTTTCCTTCTCTTCTCCGGCGCCAACTCCGGCGACCCCCCCTCCTGTCCTCCTCCCTTCCAGTTGCGTCGACGCTCCTCCTGAGCGTCGCCCCACTCCCAATCGCGCCACCAGCAACGCCCCGATCTCCCATTTTTCCTATACTATTTGAACCCCCGATCTTAACAGGTACTACTACTTGATGGAATCTCAGTCTCTCCCACATATTTCCGCCTCCACTGACTTCCTCGATGCAACCGCCTCTCGTTCCTCCTCCAGATTCAAACACCAGCAGCATCTCCCTCCACAGTGTGCTCTCAGTCACAGCAACCCTCGCAGTGCGTCGTCGCTCACATCCTCGGCCATGCCCGTCACTCCAGCCTTGTCATCCCCTGCTGATTGGGCTAATCTTCAGCAACGCCTCACACAGCTGGAAATACAGCTCATGGGTCAATCTATCAATGCTGGATCCTCTGCCTCTGCACTTTCTGTCATTTCCGGTATGAATTCGTTCTGAATTTTAGATTCTGGTGCATCACATCATCTCACTAGTAATCAGAAACTATTCACCACCTGCACAGCACTTCCCTCTCACTCTTCATCCCTACACACAGCTGATGGCTCACAACTTCTTATTACACACTCAGGAACAATTAGTTCTCCCACTCACATTACCATATGTTCTTTATGCTCCTCATTTATCAATAAACCTTATTTCTATTAGTGCGTTGTGCGATAGTAGTCTTCTCGTTACTTTTGACTCTTTCGGTTGTTCTATTACTGATTCCTCCACCGATGAGGAGTTTGGGCGTGCTAGTCGTCAGGGTCGTCTATATTATCTAAATTTTCTTCGTGCACACCATTCTCCTAGTTTTGCCGGTATTGTTTCCTCTGATGCTAATCTGTGACACATACATTTAGGTCACATTAGCGCATCACGACTCCAGACTATAGCTTGCAGTGGTGCCCTTGGTTCTCTCACTTTTAAACAGTTATCTGATTGTCATGGTTGTCATTTGGCCAAACGCAGTGCCCTACCCTTTCGTCACAAAAGAACTTCTGAAACCACTCATCCTTTTCAACTTGTTCATTCTGACATATGGGGACCCCCTTCCGTACCTTCGTGGAAAGACTATCTCTATTATGTTGCCTTCATCGATGACTTCACTAGACATACATGGGTTTTTCTTATGCGTCAGCGATCTGATACACCTGATATTTACCGGTTCTTTACAACTATGATTCACACTCAGTTCGGTGTGCGCATTAAGAATTTTCGATCGGACGGTACACGTGAGTACACTTCCACCACTATGAGATCGATCCTTCAGTCTCACGACACCCTTTTTCAACAATCATGCTCTCACACACATGAGCAGAATGGTGTAGCTGAACGCAAGCATCGTCACATCCCTGAGACGGCTTGCGCTCTTTTACTCTCCTCTTCCGCTCCTCGTTCTTTCTGGGCTGAAGCCATCATGACCTCTGTTAGTCTTATCAATATTACTCCCTCGTCTGTCCTAGCTGGTACGACGCCTTATGCAGCTCTTTATCATTCACCTCCTGACTACAATATGCTCCGTATTTTTGGGTGCACCTGTTACGTCCTTCTCCTTCCTACTGAGCACACGAAGCTCTCCGCTCGTTCTGCTAAATGTGTTCACCTAGGTTTCAGTCCTGAACACAAAGGTTATCGTTGTTTTGATCCATCAGCGGGTCATTTCCTCATTTCTCGACATGTATCCTTTGTGGAAGACGCCCCTTACTACCTAAACTCCCCCCGAGGATACTAGATTTCTCGATTCTCCAGTTGTTGCTAGCCCCCCGACTTTATCTTCCCGCATTCGTTTTGATATCACTCCTCTGCCTCCATTCATATCTCCTGCAGTCCTTACACCTATTGTTCCCCCTACCGAAACACCATCTGCATCCCACAGCAGCCAGCACCCATCCAACCTACTTTCCCACCGACACATGCACCTACTCCACCGTCCTCACCCCCACGCCTTGTCAGTTCACCACCTCTTCGTCAGTCTACCCGTTCCACTTCTGGTATTCCTCCGGCACGTTATACACCTGATGCCACTGGTTCTTCTGACCAGTTTGATTTTGCCACCCTAGCTTCCTACTCACCATAGTTTCATGCATATCTCACTGCTATACACTCTACACGTGAGCCCAGAACCTATCAGGACACAATTCAATATCCTGAATGGAGGAAAGCTATTGCAGAGGAATTCAGTGTATTTGATCAGACTGGCACTTGGGATGTTGTTCCTCTGCCAGAGGGCGTTCAACCTATTAGCTGCAAGTGGATCTTCAAGGTCAAATATCAACCTGATGGATTTATTGAGCAGCACAAGGCTCGTTTAGTAGTCCGAGGATTTACTCAGGAGCATGGCATTGATTATGATGAGACTTTTGCTCCCGTTGCACAGATGACTATTGCTTGTGTTGATTCTTGATTTTGATGATTACAACACAATGCAAATTTGTTATGCTACACCTTATACATTGCAGGTTGACAAAATGTTCAATCAAAGCTCTTACAGCAAATTGATCAAGAGCTCTTAAGATTGATTCAGCAAGCTTCATTGTCAAAGACAAAGGCTAAAGCTCCAACTCAAGACTCAAGTCAAGACTCAAGACAAGACCTATGCTCCAATGTGTTATATTACATGTCTTGTAAAACAATTGTAATTTTCCTTTTTTGAGTCTTAGATTGATGTAACAGCCTTGTCACACACACACTCATACATTTTTTGTAAATGGGTGTTTTTCAAAAGATTAAAGATCAAAACAGTTTGAATTAGATCAGCTATTAAGTACTAGTCGACTCTCCTATGGAACCAGTACAAACTCTGACCAGTCGACTCATTATGGCAACCCAGTCGACTGTTCAAGTTGCTTTGGCAGTTTTCTGTTTTTAAAACTCGTTTTTCAAAATCAAATCTTAAATTCCGTTGGTTGACAGTTGGAACAACGGTTTCCCAACGTCCAGTATTTCTAACTCTATAAATAGAGAATAGAATTCACTATGAAAAGGTTAACAACTTTATAAGCTTTCAAGTCTTTAGTTTTCAAAAAGAGATATAAGAGTTTCAAAAGCTTTCAAAAACCTCTAAGTCTTTGGTTCTCTGAATTTCAGTCCAATATAACATTGATTTCGTTTTGGACTGATCTCAAAAGTGACCTATTAGCCACTATACAAAAATTACAATCACAAAACAAGGCTATAGGTTGATTGTAACTCTTTTCTTGTTGTTCTTCACTCTTGGGTTGTGAGAGTGGTTCTCTCGGTTGGAGAGTAGGGCTCTAGGGTGTAGAGTCAGGTTTGTCACTCTTGGTGGAAGAGTGGGTTGCTTTCTCTAGTTGTGAGAAAGAACTACGGGTTGACAAGGTTGTCTAACGCCGTAGGGTGTTCTTATAATTATTTCAAGAATAGTAAAAAATCTCAAGTGGGTTGCTTGGGAACTGGATGTAGATCGGGAGGACCGAACCAGGATACATCGTGTGTACTCTGTGGTTGTATCTCTTTGAACTTGAATTTCATTTTCTTACTTTATAGTTTTTCTGTGAAACTTGTCTGGACAGTCGACTGGTCAGACTCGTACTACTCTCTCTGAAAACTTGTGTGATAAGTCGACTGGCTCATCTATAAGTCGACTCCTCAGACTCCCTTCAAAAATACTATTCTTAATTGTCGCTTCAGTCGACTGATTTATCTATTCAAGTCGACTGATCAGAAGAAAATTTTAATTCCGCATTTTATATTTTATAAAACACTATTCACCCCCCCTCTAGTGTCTCTTGCCTTGCCTACAGGATCCAACAGTTCGCACTCTTCTTGCTGTTGCAGCCATCCGCCAATGACCGTTATACCAGATGGACGTGAAGAATGCTTTTCTTCGTGGTACCTTATCTGAGGTTGTTTATATGGATCCTCCTCCTGGCCTCCCTACTCCTCGTCATGTTTACCGGTTGCGTCGAGCTATATATGGTTTGAAGCAGGCCCCTCGAGCTTGGTTTGAGTGTTTTCGCCTTGTCATCACCAAGGCTGGTTTTAGTCAGAGTTCTCAGAACCATTCTATGTTTATGCGGTCATCACCGCAGGGGAGGATAATTCTACTACTCTATGTTGACGATATGATCATTACTGGGGATGACTCTGCGGGCATTACATCCACCCAGAAATACCTTCATCAGCAGTTCCATATGAAAGACCTTAGCAGACTACGTTATTTTCTGGGCCTAGAGATTGCTCATGGATCTCGGGGAATACTCATTTCTCAGCAGAAATACACATCAGATATTATCTCCGCTGCATGCCTTTCTGACAGTAGATCAGCCGATACACCCTTAGAGCTTCATGTGAAGCTTCGTCCCACTGATGGGTGAACTCCTTCCTGATCCCACTAGATACAGACAGATTGTTGGACAGCTTGTCTACTTATGCATGACCAGACCCGATATTGCTCACGCAGTCAGTGTTGTCAGTTAGTTTGTTTCCGCTCCTACATCAGTTCACTACGGTGCTCTTCTTCGGATCCTCAGTTATCTTCGGGGCACTATCACTCGCTCATTATTCATACCTTCTACATCCACACTCGCTCATTATTCATGCCTTCTACATCCAAACTAGAGCTCAGTGCATATTCTGATTCAGATTGGGCAGGTGATCCGACTACCAGAAGGTCTATCACAGGTTTCTATCTATTTCTTGGTGATTCACTGATCTCATAGCGGAGCAAGAAACAGGCAGTTGTTGCATGTTCTTCCACCGAGGCTGAGTACAGAGCAATGGCAGCTACTACTAGAGAGATTGTTCATGTTCGTTGGCTGTTATCAGATATGGGTCACTCATACAGGAGCTACTCCACTTTATTGTAATAACCGGAGTGCATTGCACATTGCAAGCAACCCGGTCTTTCATAAACGAACGAAGCATATTGAGATTGATTGTCATTATGTTCGTAAGCATTTTGAGGCAGTGACCACCTCTCTCCATTCTGTTACCTCTTCCCAGCAGACTGCAGACTTCTTTACCAAATTCCATACTGTTCAGAGATTCCGACACTTAGTAGGCAAACTCACATTGTTTGACCCATCATGAGTTTGAGAGGGGGTGTTAGAGATTATAGTCCCACATTGGGTAGTTGGCTAGTTTTGTATTTGATTCCTCCTATATATAGGAGATATTGTACTCAGTTATTTCTCAATTCAATATTCATTATTGTCTTCATTTCTCTCTGATTTATCTTAACAAATCCCAACCTCAAAGCCGTAATTTTGCAAAAAGAGAAAGAGCAGTGTACCTGGATCCGATTCCAATGATTGGGGGTGGATGTGGGGGAAGCAATGAGATCAAAATCCTAGACTCGTGAGAATCAAAGATGAGGAGAGAGAAGGAAACCCTAGACTTGCGAGTTGTGAGATTTGGAAATGGGGAGATTAGGAGGAGAGGGAATTGAAGGGAGTGAAGTAGAAAAAGTGTGGGCTCATTGGTTTGGAATGGATAATTAATTAAGATTCTTTTTTTAAAGATGGAGAATAATAAAAAAATAATTGAAAATGGGCGTGGCTGTCCGAAGCTTGTAACAGGAACAGTTGAGCTATCACACGGGGTTTTTGCAAAATTCTGTCGTATCCGTAACAATTCTACTGAAAAAATGGTAAAGTGTAGTTAGGGCTGTAAATCGGACCGGACGGGACCGGACAACCATATGTTCGAGCTCGGACCGAAATTCTTTTGAAACATGCATCTACAACACACATTTCTTGCTTCACTTGGACACTCCACCTATTGCACATCATTTTCTCTCCACTTATTATGCAATCGATACACATTACCGATAGTCTAATGCCGGTTTATTCTTCAAATTATGGTCAAAATAACAAAGTTCAATTACTATATGTTGTTGAGCTATACCATGATCTAAATTGAAGAAGTCATAATCACACTTTAGATTTACAACATGCCACTATTAAGTTACAAGACAAGAGATTTATAAAGGACAAACAAATGAAATGATAAGCAAGTGGCAACAAAAGTAACATAAGAATGAGAGTTAATGGGTGGGTACCTTTTAAGTTTCATTAGCATGCCAGGAATAAGCAAAAAGCCAAAGACCACTCCAAAATCTTTAACATATCTGCAAATGGCATATGGTTAATGCAAAGGACAGATATGAGAACCTCAAAGAAACTATTTATAAAGGTTCAAGAGGTGCCATTGTACCTGATAGCATGGCTTGTAAACTTTCACAGAGAAAATACAACACATAATGCAACAAAATTGTCTAGAATCGCTTGTTCTCACACTAAAAAGACCATACAAGAGATTAATAGTGGCAACACAACTTTTTAAATGACGATCAAATCATGTGACTGATCATTAGAATTCACAAGAATTGGAAACAAAAGTTCATATCAGCCAAAGTTACCTCAAAGCCTCAATAAGACAATAGCAGACTGCAGCTAGAAGATAATTCACAAGGAGAAAGAAACAACAGATCTAGTAAAGTTACAGAAGGAACTCGTTTATTTCAGTTGAAGTATTATCATAATTTTCATACAGTAGTACATTCTTATCGGTGCATGTGAGAGTATAACACAACATGATAACGTTTGAAGTTAAGGTACAAGAATAGCAAATAATCAATCAATTAATAGTGCTTGTTTTCATCCAGAGTGTCACTACCAAGACAGAAGAACAAACTAAGTTGGTAGTTGGCATGATAAACATTTCATTACCGTTCAAACCAAAAAAGAGATCAAAGAAGAGAAACTGAGCAAGAAAACCAAAAAACCAAACTGATGGCACCATTACAAAGATCGTCTATCTAATTCTAACCAAATCATATCATAATCCCATGATCGATTCCAATGAATTATCATACAACAAATAGCGTTATTGATGGGCAGCAGTAGGAATCCCATCAACGATATCAACAGGGTACTTATCGATGCAATCCTCCCACGGCCCAGAAGGCGACGGTTCCACATTCCGAAGCGCCTGGGAGGCGCTTCGGAATGTGAAACCGTCGCCTTCCGGGTCGTGGGAGGATTGCATCGATAAGTACCCTGTTGATATCGTTGATGGGATTCCTACTGCTGCCCATCAATAACGCTATTTATTGTACAGTAATTCATTGAATCGATCATGGGATTGACATGATTTGGTTAGAATTAGATAGAAGATCTTTGTAATGGTGCCATCAGTTTGGTTTTCTTGCTCAGTTTCTCTTCTTTGATCTCTTTTTTAGTTTGATCGGTAATGAAATGTTTATCATGCCAACTACTAACTTAGTTTGTTCTTCTGTTTTGGTAGTGTAACTATGGATGAAAACAAGCACTATCAATTGATTGACTATTTGCTATTCTTGTACCTTAATTTCAAACATTATCATGTTGCGTTATACTCTCATATGCACCGATAAGAATGTACAACTACTATATGAAAATTATGATAATACTTCAACTGAAATAAACGAGCTCCTTCTGTAACTTTAACTAGATCTGTTGTTTCTTTCTCCTCGTGAATTATCTTCGAGCTATAGTCTGCTATTGTCATGTTGAGGCTTTGAGGTAACTTCGGCTGATATGAACTTTTGTTTCCAATTCTTGTGAATTTTTATGATCTATCGCATGATTTGATCGTCCTTTATAAAATAGTGTTGCCACCATTAATCTCTTGTATAGTCTTTTTAGCGTGAGAACAAGCGATTCTAGACAATTTCATTGCATTATGTGTTGTATTATTTGTTAAAGTTTACAAGCCATGCTATCAAGTACAATGGCGCCTCTTCAGCCTTTATAAATACCTTCTTTGAGGTTCTCTTATCAAGATTCTAGAGTGGTCTTTGGCCTTTGCTTATTCCTGGAATGCTATTGAAACTTACAAGGTACCCACCCATTAACTCTCATTCTTATGTTACTTTTGTTGTCACTTGCTTATCATTTCATTTGTTTGTCCTATATAAACCTCTTGTCTTGTAACTTAGTAGCGGCATGTTGTAAATCTAAAGTGTGTGATTATGACTTCTTCAATTCAGACCATGGTATAGCTTAACAATATATAGTAATTGAACTTTGTTATTTTGACCATAATTTGAAGAATAAACCGGCATTAGACTATCGGTAACGTGTATCGATTGCGTAATAACTGGAGAGAAAGTGATGTGGAATAGGTGGAGTGTCCAAGTGAAGCAAGATATGTGTGTTGCAGATGTCCAGTCCACCCAGAAATTTTTCTTCATGGAGATCTTGAAGAAGAAATTTATATGCTCCAACCAGAAGGTTTTGTTGAAACAGGTAAAGAGAAGTTGGTTTGCAGGTAGAACAAATTTTTGTACGGTCTCAAACAGGCGCTGAGGTGTTGTACAAGAGATTTGATTCCTTCATTATTAGTCTCGGATACAACAGACTCAGTTCAGACCATTGTACGTACTACAAAAAGTTTGATGGTGAGAATGACTACATTATCCTACTATTGTATGTAGATGACATGTTGGTAGCAGACCCCAACAAAAATCGAATCCAAGAATTGAAGGCACAGTTGGCTAGGGAGTTTGACATGAAGGACTTGGGACCAGCAAACAAGATTCCAGGGATGCAGATTCACGGAGACAAAAATAACAGGAAGATTTGGCTTTCTCAGAAGAACTACTTCAACAAGATCTTACGGTGCTTCAACATGCAAGATTGCAAGCTAATTTTTACCCCACTTCCTGTTAATTTCAAGTTATCCTCCAAGATGTGTCCTAGCAATGAAGCAGGGGAAGGAAATGTCTCTAGTACCGTATGCATCAACGGTGGAAAGTTTGATGTTCGCTATGATCTGTACAAAACCGGACATTGCACAAGCAATGGGCGCAGTTTGATGTTCGCTATGATCTGTACAAAACTGGACATTGCACAAGCAATGGGCGCAGTTAGTCGATACATAGCAAATCTCTACTATTATTAAGCAAAGCCCCATTTTGGCGGCTTTTTACTATCATGTCCTCATAAACATAAAAAATAATGTAAGGTTAATTCTGTCAAATTTTACCCCTAATCCCTACACAATCAGAGGTCACAAGCGTAATTTTCACTTCACATTTACTTCAATCTCTCTCTCACTCAAATCAAACTCTCTCAAAAAACACCCCCCCTCCCGTCGATTCCTCTCCCTCTCTCGAAATCCCCACCGCCTCTCTCTCCTCATCCCCCCTGTCGATTCCTCTTGCTGCCGCTCGCCCTCGAACCCTCCCTCGCGTCGTGTGACCACCGCGACCCCCCCGACTTCGCCAACAGCCGCTCTGCCCTTGAACCTTCCTCCTTCGCATTGCGCGACCAACGCGACCCCCTGACTTCGCCAACAGCTGCTCCGCCCTTGAGGCCTCCTCCCTCGCATAGCGCGACCACCGCGACCCCCCCCCAACTTCGCCAACAGCCACTCCACCCTAGAACCCTCCTCCCTCGCGTCGCACGACCAACGCAACCCCCCCGCCGACTTCGCCAACAGTCGCTCAGCCCTTGAACCCTCCACCCTCGCGTCGCGCGACCACCGCGACCCCCCCAGGGACTTAATTTGTGGTCGAATTGGGTCAACTGATTCATTTGCAGTTAATTTATTCATTGGGGTTTTTTTTATAGGGGAAATTATTGGGTTTTGTTTCTAATTGGGTTAATTTATTCATTTGCAGCAAATACACAGACTTGATGGATTGGAGGCGGTTGCAGTTGCGGCGATTCCGACGGTGAAGTACAGCAGTGAGTCGTTTGAGTCTAAACAAGATGCCCAGTAAGTGTTTGATTTTTTGTTATTGTAGAAATTTTTATAAAATTAATGGTGTTATTTTGTAATTTCTAGTGTTTGATTTGAAATTAGTGCACATTGTAGTCTTCTGATTGAACTGAATTGATGTTACGAATGAATGTTGGATCAAAAAAAATGGAAGAAAAAAAAGTCGCTCAATTTCAGGTTATTTAATTAAAAATTGTTAGAGATTATTGGTCTTCTAGATTTTCGAGTAATTACATACTAGAAAATTTGATAGATTAATTATCCATTTTGTTAAGAGTAATTACATATTTATACAGGAGATTCCTACGAGTGTTGTATGAGGTGAAAATTTCTCAATTATACCATGAGGTCAACGCACTGGCTAATCGGGTTGCTAATCATTGTCATTTAAAGATGCAAGGTGGGTGACCCAATTCCTGGTTGAGCCCATGCAAGTCGGATGCTTATGAAGATTGTTATCTTAGAGGTTAGCTTTTTGTAGTTGCTTTTCTGATTACGAAAAAATTTGATACCAGTGGAATGTTTTACTGATACGATCAAAAACCTAACTCCGCTTGTCATTGTGCACCGATGCTATAGTATATAGCTAAATCCAATTATAAACACCCGACACTTTATACCTAATTCCATATGATACAATTATTATTACCAAACAACATCCCCAAATAATAGGTCGCATTTGTACATATAGGTTGCAATAAAACATAATAAACTCTACGCCATAATTATTCTGCCTACCTGTCTGGCCTTCTCCAGCAGTAAAAAATGAATGCACCAACCATTTACATGTACTTTATCGCACTTTTTTCAAACAATCGTAGTATTTACATAAAAAAAAAGAAAAAATATTAGGGCGTGCATCGCGCACGCGTGCAAATAACTAGTCCTGGTAGAGCGCATTCAGTGAAGAGAATTCTGAGATACATCAGAGGAACCTCAGATGTTGCATTATGTTACGGAGGATCAAAATTAACTGTCAGAGGTTTGTTGACTCAGATTTTGCAAAAGATCTCGACAGAATCAAATCCACTACGGGCTATGTGTATACACTTGCAGGAGTTGTAAGCTGGGTTTCGAAACTGTAGACTATTGTGGCTCTATCTACAACGGAAGCAGAATACATGACAGCTACAGAAGCTTGCAAGGAAGCAATCTGGATTCAAAGGTTGTTGAAGGAGCTTGGACACAAGCATGAGAATATTGTTTTGTTTTGGGATAGTCAAAGTGCCTTGCACATCGCAAGGAATCCAATTTTTTATTCACGGACAAAGTACATAAGAGTCAAGTATCACTTCGTTTGAGAAGTAGTGGAGGAAGAAAGTGTCAATATGCACAAGATTCATGCTGAAGAAAACCTAGCAGATGTTATGACCAAGCCGATCAACACTGGCAAGTTTGAATGGTGTAGATCCTCGTGTGGCCTAGCAGTAACATAAGCAGCAAGGTAAAGACAAGGTAGAAAAGATTGCGTGAAAAATGATTAATCATCAATCAAGTCTCCAAGTGGGAGAATGTCGATAACAATAAGTGGGGCAGGCCCCACCACCACACAAAATGTCAAGAAAGGTTGCACACAAAATGAAAGTTGCACCACTGTGGAAAAATTTGTTTCTTGCCCAATTTTTCAAAGGAAGGCACCGAATTCGATGCCGCCTTTGACAAAATGAATGAGAAAGGAAAAACGAAAGAAAGAAATCAAACCAAACCATCATTCCCTTAGCTATAAATGGAAATCGAAGGAAGAGTTTGAGTAGCAGCAGAAGTGAGGAGAAGAAAGAAATAGGGATTAAGAAAAATAAAGTATGACAAGAGTGGTCTCAATAGAGATAAAATTGTGTCTCCTTAGAGATAATTTGTATACTTTGTATTTTTCTCAATATTGTGAGAGAAATGTTTCTCATATTATAAGAGAGTTAAATTGTATTCTCCTTATATTTAGAAAGAAGTTACTGTAATCTCTACTTTCAATAGTAAAATCTCACTACACTTGTCCATGGTTTTTACCTCGTCTCCTTTAGAGGTTTTTCCATGTAAAATATCCATCACTTCATTTCCACTTTCTCAATTTTACTTTAGTTGTGAGGTAGCTTCTGCTCATAACTATTCTAAAAATTCTCTCAGGATGTTAAGGAAAATAGGAGAAACAATTCTCTCACAATATTGAGGAAATACAAAGTATACAAATTATCTCTAGGAGACACAATTTTATCTCACTTGAAAACACTCTTGTAATACTCTATTTTTCTAAATCCCTCTTTATTTCTTCTCCTCGCTTCTGTTTCTACTTTCTACTCAACCCCTTCCCCCAATCTCCATTTATAGCTGAAGGGATGAAGGCTTGGTATGATTTTTTTTCATTCTTTTTTCCTTTCTCATTCATTTTGTCAAAGGCGGTACCAAATTCGGTGTCGTCCTTTGACCAATTGGGCAGGAAACAGATTTTTCTACAGAGGTGCAACTTTCCTTGACATTTTGTGTGCAGCCTTCTTTGACATTTTGTGTGGTGGTGGGGCCCGCCCGACTTATTGTTGCCGACAATAACTATCATATGTAACTAGGGGTGGACAACTATTATACGAACTGACCAATCCAAACCAATCCAACTCGAACCGACTAGTTTTTAATCGAACCAATTGGGGGTTTGGGTTGGCCCGATTCTTGATCTTCAATAACCAACTGGACCGGTTCACTTGTTGGATGGGGATTTCAAATAACTGATGAAACCGAACCGAACGTACCTCTCTGCATTACTCTATAAAAAATCTAATTCTCCTTTAATTTCTTGAATATACAAACAGTCATTTCTCATTTTCTTGGAGATACAAACAGTCTCCTTTAATTTTTTTAATACAAACTGAGCAGTTGTTCTACTTATATTTTGAGTCTCCATAATCATGTGTGTTATGTTGTTGAGAAATGCTTGATTTACAGTATGGCCAGCTTAATAGAATCATAAAGTTGATGTAACATTTAGTAGTTACTTTAATCAAGTCAAGCAGAAATTGTTTTCTAAATCTTTCTTATTGTACCTGAAATTCAATTAGCTATAGTTATTGATATTCCTTATATTAGAACAAACTAAGATTACAAAAGTATGCAGGTAAAAAAGCAATGTATCTCACCCATTTAAACGTCATCATCTCAAACAATTAGTGTAAAATTCATTAGCAACTTGTGGTTTTATGAATCTTCATTTTAAATTCATTTCTGAACAACAAATAACAGGTTGTTTCTTAAGTCTAGCAGGTTGTTTCTTAAGTTTGATTGAAACTGATTTTTTAAATTTCAACGAAATTGTGAATGATGTTGGATGTGAAAAGTAGCACACCAAACTGACCATCCAATTCAACCCAAACCGAGCTTAATCAGCTTGGATGGAAACCGATCCAATTAAGGCTTGGATTGGTTGAGGATGAGAAAATTAAAAAACCGATCTTCTTTTGATCGGTGGTGGATGGACCATATTAGGTCGGATACCGACCGATGCCCACCCCTATATGTAACAGTCTAATGCCAAGCACTCCATTGCCAGATAATAACATATTACATGATCGTGTGTTTGAGAACAAATAGCTCACTCCCAAATCCCAATGCAAAAAACAAAAACAAACAAATAATAATTATAATAATAATAATAATAATTGGCATAACAAAACAAGGTCCAAAAAACTACTTACGAGAGTATCACGGAAAAAGCTAAACTTGCAAAGTTAACAGAACCAATGACATCACTCATAGGTATTAAGAGAGTACTCAAATAAAACACAGATGCATATTAGTTCAACTTAGAACACCCGTTTCCTAGGCTTACAGCCAAGCATTTAGAACTTAAGAAGCATGCACGTGGTGGACACACCAACACAGCACGACATAATACAACACAACACAACACACTCAGTATAAAATATTCTTATCGACTACATTCAAACAGCTAGTGTCTGTGTCTGCAAATAGAAGCATTTCATACGTCACAGTGTAGAACAAATAGTTGAATTCCAATAGGACAGTACAATAAATAAAAAACCAAAAGTTTTTGTCTGCATTTTGCAGCTTCCTTCAGAACTACAAAAGGGTTTGCTCAAACATTCACTACTGCTACAAAAAAAATCTTCAAATCCCCATTAAACTAAGCGACAAATCCTCTCAAATTGGAAGAAAAACAAAATGACGTGATATAAAATGTTAATTCCCAAAGCTAATAACCTAATCTCCAAACCAACCAAATCCCTAACCACTAAATCATCAAGAATCCTCCTTTTCCTTCTTGAAATTGAGCAATCAAGACCCAAACAATGCACTAATCGCATCAAACAACACGAAATTGCAGCAACAACTGCAAGCATCCCACCAAAATTCTTTAAAGAATAAAAATAAAAATCCCAACCTCAGAGCCGTAATTTTGCAAAAATAAAAAGAGCAGTGTACCTGGATCCGATTCCAATGATTGGGGGTGGAGGTGGGGGAAGCAGCGAGATCGAAATCCTAGACTCGCGAGAATCGAAGATGAGGAGAGAGAAGGAAACCCTAGATTTGCGAGTTGCGAGATTTGGAAATGGGGAGATTAGGAGGAGAAGGAATTGAAGGGAGTGAAGTAGAAAAAGTGTGGACTCATTGGTTTGGGATGGAAAATTAATTAAGATTCCCCTTTTTTTTAAGAGGGAGAATAATAATAAAATAATTGAAAACGGGCGTGGCTGTCCGAAGCTTGTGACAGGAACGGCTGAGCTGTCACAAGGGGTTTTGCAAAATTGTGTCGTATCCGTAATAACAATTCTACTGAAAAAATGCTAAGGAGCAGTGACCGTTGAAAAAATAATGAAACAGTTCTCAATAGTAATTTTGAAAATATTTTATTTTGTACAAATAATGCTTCTCTCCAAAATATACTAGTATTTTTCACTTGCGATGCACGTTTTGATAAGAATTTGAGGATTGTCACATGCGATTTATTTACATGTTAAGAAATAGTTTTGGAGTTGGACGTGCGTTGCACGTAATTGGTAAATATATTTTGAAGAAAAATCTACAATTTTTACATGTAATGCATGTGTTTATAAGTAGAATTTGAGTTGAACGTGCATTATATGCATATGTTTAGTGTTAAAAAAATATTGTAAAATTGTTTTGCATGTTTTAAATAGGTGGAATATTTTTTATTTGTTTATTTTTATTATAATTAATGAGAGATTTGGAGTTGCACGTGCGCAGAAGTTTGTATGTTGACAACATTACAACTCCAACTCTGCCATTATAATATTAGAGATTAGAGATTAGATAAGTCATTTTTAAGTCCCCAAATTAGTAGTAAATTAGTAGTATCGTAGTATATAAATATCCTCTCTAATTAAACTCATTAATTAAACGCATTAATTGATCTATTAATAGTATAGTTACATAAACATCATCCTCTTTGATTGGACCTATTAATTGAACAATTACAACTTTTAAGGGTAAAATTGGTGGTGGGGTAAAAAAAATTAATGAACGAAAAAACTTTGGAGTGTATTTGTATCCAAGGACTGTATTTGTATCCGTATTCCCAAGCAGAAAACAAATACAAATAGAGTAATACAACATCTACTACCAATTTTATTACATTTTTTTTTACAACTTTAGGTGGCACACTCTGATAGGTGGGAGAAGAGTGAATAGGTGGTGAACTCCCCCAAAAGAAATGTACCACTTAAGATAGTATAGAAAAATGTAATAAAATTGATAGTAGATGAAGCATTACTCTCTCTCTCTTTATATATATAGGAACAAAAAAATTAATAGAACAAACTTAGTAATAAGAATAAATGATAACTGATAATATTCAACACAAACGAGCAACGAGAGGATCATGTGAACGCTTGCACTTGTTATGGTGACCTCCTTCCTTTCACTAAACACCTCCCTTGTCATATTAAACTTATTTGGGGTGTTGCACCGGCAAAACACGAACATCACAAACCAGAATGGTCAGAGAATGATGACCCTATCAAGTTGCGGTGATGCATGAGATTCGGTTTTTTTTTTCCCCCCTTTAATAACAAGCTACTTCGTGGCTTAGTCTTGAACGTGAGACTCCTCTTTACCCATCCCAACTCTTTACCATGCCACAACTCGATGGTTAATTCCTCTATATCTTTGAAATTAACCATTATTTCCTACAGTCATTGAAGGAAAAATGTTGGATAGAGAGGTCGGGTAAATGGTTCAAGGGTAGTAATTCTCCAAAGGCGGCTATAAGCCCTTTTCCAGCAACGTGGAAGACATTCAATTACAGAGAGGCATCAATGGTGAGACACAGGGCTATATGATGAAGACGCTGATAACATTGACACAAAACAAAGACTTCGATGGTGAGAGATGGTGGTGGCAATGATGAGGAACGGGGCGGTAAGCCAGTGATGGTGCCGTTGATGGTCCGACACAACAGCAATCATCGTAGTAGTGGAAACAACAAAAATAAGGGATTTATTAGTTTCAAATTAGTTTTTTTTTATAAAAAAAAATGCATGCATTTACAACAAAAAATGGAAATTGATTCATATCCGGATGTTCAAAAGCCAATAATATCCGATAGTGTTTTCACCATGTTCCAGACTTGCAGAAGAAACTCAGAAGGAAAAACAGATCGGTCAGTGGGAGATAGAAAGAAAGATATCCAATAAGTCAAGCCCTTCTTCAACGAATATAAACACGGGTTATAGAAGATCTACTGTAGCATATCCCTGTAGTGTACGATAAAATAAGTTTCATCCAGACCATCCTCCAATTTTATCAAACTTGCGGGTTGACAATTACAGTAACAATGTCATAATCAACAATATTTGAATTTATTGAACCAGGAACTCTTCAAACTAAAAAGAATAACATAGACAATACAAATAATAGAGGTACCTATAGTGTGTGTGTAAATATATATATATATATATATATATATATATATAAGAAAGAAACAAGGAAGAAAAGGAAAATACAACTGAAACTACATATACAAGCTTTACGCATACACAACCTATTGTCCCAAAAGAAAGTATGACCAAAAAAGATAATTTTGAAGGAAAACTTAGGAAGGCTTGAAGATATACAAGGGCGTATGCAACAAGAATTCTATGACCAACAGCACAAATTAGAAAAGGAGTGATAATAATTATAGTAAGGATCAGGTTAGTATGCGAGCATTTATCACTTTGCTTGCTGGAGCTTTATCCCTTCGCTGAACATAAGTAGAGGGAAACCAGCCTGCGTTACCATTGCATTCACCTTCTGACCATCCATGGGGTGCAACCTGTTTAGTACCAAACAAAGAATTATTATGTTAACAGAACAAATTGAGAATTTAGGATCGGTCTTATCTCAGGAAACAGTAGAAAAGAGAAAGGCCCTCAAATAACATTCAATTCATAAGAATCATGAGCAACTCCGGAACGAAGATAGTTTAACTAATGAACTGTTTGAAGTAATAGTTAGACTGGTGACAGCATAACGTCTAATCACTTAAGGGGATAAAAAATAAGTTATTTAATTTCCTCAAAAGAAAAAATAAGTTAAATTAAATACAGTAAAACAAAACAAAATGAAAATTAAGTTCTTAAACAAAGATTACATACTTGATTACTAAAACTTTTAGGCCTTAGTTGGATGTGTCATTTGTCCCTCTAAAGGAAATCTAATCTTTGATTCGTGCTTGGCCTATACAAGAAGAGAGCGATTCCGTCATCTCAAACCACCCCTTTTTTCTACTATTCTTGTGTTCAATTATGTACCTTAATCCACGACAGTGTGATCTCTAGTGTGTTACTGCTAGTGTGTTTTGTCTCTCAGGATTTTGGTGTTATCATCAGCCTACAATCTATGGCCAACATGCCTCCCAGCTTCTATCTAGTCAACTCAACGTCCTCGCCCGAATGTGTAGCCCTCCTACTTCACTCCTTAAATCATTTATCAATTCATTCACCACCACTAAGTCTACTTTCATGCCATTCACCATCATATTTTATCTCCTACGTAGATGTGAGAGGGACTTAGGTCCAGGGGTGGATCCAGGATTGAAAAGTTAGGAGGGCTGAAAAAAAAATCGCACAAGGTAACATGCAAAATATATATAAAGTTGTTATAGATAATAGAGAAGTAAAGTTGTTATAGATACTAGATAGAATAGATTTGGGCTTGAGCCCAAAAAAATAAATAGAAGCCTCAAATATATATGAGATATATATGAGGTGGGCTTTAAAAAATATTTGGGGTGGGCTTTAAAAAATATTTTGGGCGGCTGAAGAATGCATCCCACACTAATATACCCAAAAAAAATAAAATTTACAAAGAAATTGTCAAATGTTGGGGGGGCTGTAGCATACCCCAGCGCCCCCCCTTGGATCCGCCCTTGCTTAGGTCCTACCACCATTGTCACTAGTCGGTCCCCAGTCAATCCCTCACCAGTCACCACAAACCACTACAATGTCAAGTCTTAACAAGGAGCATACCTATGTATCAGTCTTGTTCCTGTGTCAGGTTTTGCATGTTCAGTTGTGAGCTGAAAAATACAAAACATTTGTCGTTTGGATAAATCTTGTAGTCTACATTTCTTAGTTCAACCCATCTTTTACTCCCCCCTCCTGCCCTCTTTTTTTGTTCCATGATGATCACTCTCTGATCAAGATTTCTAGGATCCTTGACTCCTAAATGTGCTTCCTACTTTCCTAGAAAATGTCTCCCAAATAGGTTTACATCTGAAATTTCGATAACAGAAATGTAGAAATAGTTATGCAACATCAATGAATGACCGAGACGACTAAAAGACTGGCAAACTGATCCAGCAATCCTGTAGCTCGAGAACAAATGACCATTCTTCATTGGACTAATTGGTTTATGCACAATGTGGCTAATATAAATATAAAAAAAAACCTTTGAAGTATTGGTCAGTGTAAAAAAAAACACTGAATATTTTTATAAAAGAACCTCACTGAACTACGTTATCAAAAAACCCACAGCGTCGGAGTTTACTTCCATTAGGATTTCTGTCACGTGCATCGCACGTGACTTTTTTTGGACGAAAATGCCCACCGATCAGGATCGCTACATCTCCCAGAAAAGTGCGCACCTATGATAAACGGTCCAGATTTCATCTAAGTATGATTTATTGTTTTTAATTCTTTTTATTAATTTTTAATTCGAATTGATTAATTTAAAATTCCAAAAAATAATTTAAATTTTGGATTAAAAAAATCTAAAAATAATTATAAATTTGGAAAATATAAAAATATTCCCAAAAATAATTGGAAATTTAAAATAATTATTTCCAAAAACCAAAAATTAATTATAAAAATTGGGATATTCGATTTAAAATTTTGAAAAAAAAGATTAAAAATTGAAAGAAAAATAAATCAGAAAAATCTAGAAAAACAAGAAAAAATTAAAAAATTAATTAGAAATTTAGAATAATTAATTAAAAATCCAAAAAAATTATAAAAATAGGAAATTTTGATTTATAATTTTGAAAAAAATGATTAAATTGAAAAGAAAAAAAAGGAAAAATGTAGAAAAATCTGGAAAAAATTCCTCAAACTTCTACGAAGATGCAAGTACTTCTAAAAGCTCAGTTTATGGTGTTGCTTCTTCATAGGCTAGTAATCAACACGCGTGATGCACGGTTTTATGTCACGTGCATCGCACGTGACATTTTTTCGGACCAAAATGCCCACCGATCAAGATCAGTGAATCCCCTAAAAAAGTGCGCACCTATAATCAACGGTCCAGATCTCTTCAAAGTATGATTTATTGTTTTTAAATCTTTTTATTAATTTTAAATTCGGATTAATTAATTAAAAATTCCCAAAAATAATTAAAATTTTGGATTAATTAATTAAAAATTTTAAAATATAATTATAAATTCAGAAAATATGAAATATTCCAAATAATAATTAGAAATTAGGAATAATTATTTTTTAAAACCAAAAACTAATTATAAAAATGATTAAAACTTGAAAAAATCGGAAAAATTTAGAAAAACTGGAAAAAAATCAATTTTTTTAAAGAAAATTAGAATAATTAATTACGAATTCAAAAAATATCCGGACCGTTGAACATAAGTGCGCATTTTTTGGAGAGATCCAGCGATCCTAATCGGTGGGCATTTTGGTCCGAAAAAAGATCGCACGTGACATAAACCCGTGCATGACACGTGGAAATTACTAGTATATGAAGAAGCAAAACCATAAACTGAGCTTTTGGAAGTAGTTGCATCTTCATAGAAGTTTTAGCAAATTTTTCAGATTTTCTACATTTTTCCTATTTTTTCCATTTTTAATCATTTTTTTCAAAATTATAAATCAAATTTCTCTATTTTTAGAATTAAATTTTGGATTTTTAATTAATTATTCTAAATTTATAATTACTTTTTTTAGGTTTTCCAGTTTTTCTAGATTTTTCCGATTTTTTCAATTTTTAATCATTTTGTTTTCAAAATTTTGGATCAAATTTCCCAGTTTTTATAACTTTTTTGTTTTTAAAATAATTATTCTTAATTTCTACTTATTTTTTGAAATATTTCATATTTTCCGAATTTATAATTATTTTTTTTAGATTTTTAATTAATTAATCCAATTTTTAATTATTTTTGGAAATTTTTAATTAATTAATCTGAATTAAAAATTAGTAAAAATAATTAAAAACAATAAACCATACTTTGAAGAGATCTGGACCGTTGATCATAGGTTTGCGCTTTTTTGGGAGATTCAGCATCCTGATAGGTGGGCATTTTCGTCCGAAAAAAATCACGTGCGATGCACGTGACATAAAACCGTGCATCACACTTGAAGATTACTAGTATATGAAGAAGCAACACCATAAACTGAGCTTTTGGAAGTAGTTGCATATTCGTAGAAGTTTTAGGAATATTTTCAGTTTTTTTCTAAATTTTTCCTAATTATTTGCAATTTGTAATTCAAAATTATAAATCAAATTTCACTTTTTTATAATTAATTTTTTGGATTTTTAATTAATTATTCTGAATTTCTATTTTTTAAATTTTTCCAGTTTTTCTATATTGTTCTGATTTTTTTGAATTTTTAATCATTTTTTCAAAATTTTCAATCTAATTTCCCAATTTTTATAATTAACTTTTGGTTTTTAAAAATAATTATTTTTAATTTCTAACTAATTTTTAGAATATTTTCATATTTTCCAAATTTATAATTATTTTTTAGATTTTGTAATTAATTAATCCGAATTAAATTTTAATAAAAAGAATTAAAAACAATAAATCATACTTTGAAGAGATATGAAACATTTATCATTAGTGTGCGCTTTTCTAGGAAATTCAGCAATCCTGATCGATGGGCATTTTCGTCCAATAAAAAGTCACGTGCAATGCCCGTGATAGAAACCTTAACGAAAGTAATCTCCATCGCTGTGGGTATTTGATAACGTAGTTCAGTGAGATTTTTTTTAAATAAAAAAAATCAGTGGGGTTTTTTTAAACTGACTAATACTTCAGTGGTTTTTTTTAAATTTAGCCTATATATATCAGGAAAAGTTAAGCAGAACACTAGATAACAGGAGCTAGCACTGTATGAGAATAGACTACAGTAACATTAGTCAGAGAAGAGGTTTTATGAGATATAATAGTTCTAATCTGAAGGGTAAAACTCATGGCGGGTATTGATTTTTAATTTCTTCCTCTTTAGAAGCTATGCTTAAGGTTCAAACAGTTAGTAGGCATGTATTATGGACGAAACATACCTGACGAACAACAACGAAATCACCAACTGAGAGAGTAAGCTCTCCTTCTGCTTGAGCATCAAAAGGGTGAATAACCTGTGAGCAAATAGCATAAAATAAACAATGGCCTCTTTAGAAAGGCAAAAAGAAATAAATCTATTTAAACTCATGTTAATTCATCAATCATACTGTACTATTTAGACAAGGTAATTCATACCAAACTCATGTTTGACATTTATGGACAGCATAGGTTTCAACAACATGCTAGAAATATGCCTCACCAGGAAACATCCTCTATTTTTCATCGCCAATATCCGGACCATCAATTACTTAACATCACATTTCTCAAAATGATTTACTTCTTACCCAGGAATAGATTTAGCACAAGCAAATATACAGCTAACTTATTTGGTTATTTTATTAAATGGGTAAAGGAGAAAGGAGAGAGATTCCTTTGAACATCAACATTTTAATTGACATTAGGTCTATCCCCAAGACTAATACTCCCTCTGTTCCACAAAGAATGTCATTTTAGCCTTTTTTATTTGTTCCAAATTGTTTTGTTGTTTTAGGTTTCCAAGAAAATGTCTAAACCTTTTTAAATGCTCATTAATGACTTCTTTATTGGACTACCAATGTTACCCTTAAGGTTCTGCTCATTTTTCATCAAATAAATTATAATGGATGACATTTTTCAGACTTTACTATGAGTGGATCATTTAATAACTTTAATTAAAGAGAATGTTCAAATATTTTCCAAAAATCTTGGTTGTTTCTTATTAAGTGTGAAACAACCTAGAACGACATTCACAGTGAAACGGAGGGAGTACCTTTTTGAAGTGCAAACAGAATTAATGGTCACTCTTTTCCCAATGGATAGGAGATGGCTCTCATTCTGATATTCAACAGTTCCATTGAAATAAAATGCAGCTAGCACTGACCCGAACAAACTGATGGGTTGATGATAACCAAAAATAATTCCAATGGCGTAAAATGATAGCCCCTAAATCTAAACTGTGGCATGCACAATGAGTCTAAATGTAAATGAACAAGATTATATAATTACATGGCAGGCCTTACTTCAGCAACAAAGTAGTCTGTACTCGGACCATTTGCTGAGAGGTCACCAGATTTATTTAACTCCGGGTCCTCCTTTGCTGGCTGGTTATTCGTGTCAGAGATTGTTGTTAATGATGGCGTAACCTCGGTATGCTGCTTCACTTGAACCATCTAATGGCCAGGTTTCAAAAATCATTAAACATGTATACAGTGCTGAAATTTATATAAACAAAACATCTTCTACAAATTTCTTTGGATACTTCCTGAATTCCAAAGGTCATACCTCCGCGTAAAGTTTGTCCAGTATCCCAGCAGCACTTTGATGATAAGATTTCTCAGCATCGACCTGAAGGAAGCCAACAAAATAGTTCTTAGTCAACAGTACAGAAGAATTTTTAATGAAGTATCGCTACCAATTATATACAGACAGTGATGACATCATGAAATACTAACCTCTATTTAATATACTGTCTGTCAAAACAGAATTGATATTTCAAGAATATATTGAGACAATATTTTCCTTTCTCCGTACCAACCAATCCTCATTTCTCCATGCAATCTTGGATCAGATTTAAAGATTTTTAGATTCCTCGCAATAATTTTACAGATTTAAATGGAAATCCTTCAGAAAGGGGATAAACCAGATACACTGATGATACGGAGCGTTACAGCATTCACATGTAGTCAATTAAATTCACAGGACCAAATCTTGTTGAAAGTTGCAGCGCTCAATGGTGATTGTCATCCCAAAAAGTGGCTCCAACTAGGAATAACTCTACTAGGAACAAGTGGCAAGTTCCGATGAGTATACTCTTTGCACCAATCAAAGAGGATCAGTGCTCGTAATTTGCTTCACTTCTGATACAATGATTGTGTTTAGTGCTAGCTTTCTTTTGCGAACCATTGAAACTCTAAGGTCTACTTGTAGAGAACATGAGAGAAATTTCGAACCCTATGGGGTTTATCTCGCAGCAGTTTTTTGTTGAGGTGATTGTTAAAATGTTATCGGGGTAGAGGTTGTTCTATGTAATGTGTAGCTAGAACCAGGCATTACACTAAATTTGGACTCAGTGGTAGAGCCACCCGCAGTATGATGTAGCAAGCCCATGTCACACGTGACTTCACTTTTGGCTTAGATGTCTTACCGAGGTATGGAGGTGAGAAGAGAGTACTTAATTATGCATCTAATGAACATTTATTTATCATTTATTTTCATGAAGAACTTTTTAAATAAAACTAGTATAACTTGCACACAGACCTTTTAAGAAAAATGATACGTTCTCTTGAAACATGTTAATTGGCATACTTTATTTTCAAAAAAGGTTATTGATGTAAAACCAACCCTAAAATAGAGAATTTTCCAAGAATTTTAATGGGTTAATTTTACCAACATGAAAGTTATGATCTAAGTTAGGAATTTAAAACAGCTAACGGGTTTGATGGGTTTTCAAGAGTTTGAATCAAATGCTAACAATCCCAATTAATAATTCAACCTTAGTCAATGAGTAAATCCCTATGTGTTTTAGCAAGTAAAAAGTCCAATATCAATTCGTACTCTAATCTAGCATGTGGATCACTCAATCTCAGTATTTTGTGGTCGACAGTCAAATCAGATAATATACTAGATGATAAGGCAGTAAACACAAATATGTAAGAGTGGAAAGAGTATACCGAATGCGAAGAAATCCCACGTAGATCTCGGAGTTGGCAGCAACTAGGATCTCAGCAACTCAGCAACAAAGTCAGCAACGAAGCCCAGGGAAGCTGGACTGGTTGACGGCGAATGGGCGGCGGCGAAGGGCTGGCGTGGTCAGAGATCCGGGCGAAGGTGAGGGAGGGAGGTAGCGGATGATGAGTAATGGGTTTGGGAGTTGTGGTGGGGTTCGGGATTGGAGGAGGGAGGAGGAGAGGGGTGGAGGCTGTCGCGGTGGTGGGTGTGAAGGCAGGCGTCGGCGATGGGGGCGACGGCAAGGAGGGAGTGGTGAGGGATTTGGTCGCCGGGGGATGTGGGGTCGCGAGAGAGGGAGGAGGAGATGGCGTGAAGGTTGGGGGATGGAGTGGAGAAGAGGACGACGGGTTTGGGGAAGAACGAAGAAGGAAGAAGAAGAAGGAGAAGGAAGGGGGCGGCTGTGTAGTTAGGGTAGAATAGGATTAGGGTTTATTTATTTGGGATTAGGGTTTGGATTAGGGGATTTTGATTTGTATTGGGGATTTTTTTTAATTGGGGATAAATTTTAGAACTAATCACTAGTTCTAAAACTGGATTCGGATTTATCACAAACCCTAATTTGTATCTCGATTGTATCACACAAGGAGAAAATTGAAGAGCAAAACTCAACACAGTTTTTTTGATCAATAATGGCATGCCTTTCTCATTCATCTCAGGGCCTTTAAATAGGCTCAATTACATCTTGAAACACATCTCCAAAATATTCTCAGAATCCAAAAATTACAAAAAAAGATTACATAAAAATGGAAATAAAATAAAAGTCCTAAACTGAATAAAACAGCTGATGAAGACGATGCCTGCGCTGATAGAAACGCCCAAATCGTCTGGAACCGATGTCCTCATCATTCTCCCCGGGTGGGAGAAGGCTCGACCCAGTCGAGTCAAAACCAGTCCTCCTGTCATAGTGCCCCAAGAGGTCTGGATCCAAGCGCTGGAGCTCTCCGCGATCTATCCAAGTGTTCTCCGACTCCGGCTTGTTTTTCCAACTTACCAAATATCTATGAATACCACCATCTCTAGTAGAGATTATCTGATCATCTAAAATATTATCTAACTCTTCTGTCGATGGGTAAGTAGTATCTGGTAGTGGAGGTAATGGGGGAATCTCACCAGTAGGCTGCAGGGTAGGCTCATCTATAAGAGGATTTCTAGGGTTAAATTCTGGGCCTTCATAGGGTACTAAATCCTCAATATTGAAAGTTTTACTGATGCCAAAGCCTTCGGGGAGGTCAACAACATAGGCATTGTCATTGATTTTATGAAGAATTTTAAATGGACCTGCAGCACGTGCGTTCAATTTCTTAACGGATCCCACTGGGAACCGTTCCGGACGAATCCGAACCATCACTTTGTCACCAATATCAAAAGTTATAAATTTCCGTCTAGTATCAGCTATTAACTTGTAGTTCAAATTATTCTCATTAAGTTCCTTGGAAATTTCTCTATGCAAGTCATGAATGTTATATGCAAATGTGGGTGCAGACTCTGTGACTTTGTGATGTTCTAATACATGAGTAAAATCTATGGGTTGCCAAGTGACTTGGGAAGGACTGGGTGTCTCGGGTATACTCAATAGAGGTGACTGGATAGGCTGAATACAATTGAGAGACGGGTCATCCTCTTTTTCATCAAAGTCATCACTTATATTAGGTTCATAGGTTAACTCATTGACGGGCTCATCAGCGATGACTGCGGTACCCTCTACTATATTGATCCTACTTGGACTAGGACAGTTGCCAGCAACATGGCCATATCCTTTACATTTATAGCACTTAGTGAGAGGGTCAATCTTACTGTAATCTCTTTCGGTATTCTTACCCTTATGTTCGTCTCTATGTGAATTGAAATTTGAATTAGGTTTGCTGGGGTAAGATTTGTTAGGGTACTGTGGAGAGGAGTGCTCAGGTCTAGAGGGGTCAGGAGGATTCATTCTAGAGGAATGATCCATCGAATCGCTAGACTTGTAATGGGAACTAGCTTTAAGGAAATCCATATCGAGGACTAGAGCGTAGGCTGCCGCTATTGAGTCCACATTTCTATAGATTAGCTCGTTCCTAAGATCGGCTCGTAATCCAGCCCTGAACCTAGAGAGAGTTTGTTCTTCACTCTCTTTACCTAACGCATTGCACCGAATAAGGAAGTCATCGAATTTATCAACATATTCTTGTGTGGATTTACTTCCTTGATACAATAGGTTCCACGAATCTAGCAATCGGGTGTGGAACGATAGCGGTACATACCTCTCAGTGAGCTTCTCTTTCATGGCCTCCCAAGTGGCTATGGGTGCCAGGCCTCGGCCTCTGCGGGCATGTTCAAGATTGGTCCAGTGCTGTTGAGCTTTACCCGTTAATTTCATAGTTGCAAATTTAACTTTAAGGGCTTCGCTCATGTCGAACCACACAAAATAGTGGTCCATGGCACGGACCCAATCAAGGTAAGCTTGGGGCTCCATGTGGCCTTCAAATTGGGGAACGTCAGCCTTAACGTTCTTTTTATATTGTTCGTCAGGGTCACGTTCTTGACGTCGATCGTCATGAACATTCCCTTGAGGGATCTGACGATGGCCATGAAGCTCAGGGACAATTGTTTGATTTAGCTCCACTTTCTCAAGCCTCTGATTGATATTGGCAAGAGTTGCTTGGATGGCAGCTAGGGTAGCGGAGATATCAGGATTGTCCATTTCAGGTCTGGGAAGTCTAGGGTTCCTAGTTGGGTGATTGGGAAGGGCTAGGAAAGGCTCTTCAGGGTCTGTGATGGTGCTGCGAAGACGCATTCACCAAAAGTGGAAACTATGGGTGTGTGTCCTAGGTTTTTTTTTTTTTTTTTTTTTTTTTAAATGATTCTGAACTAAACTAAACTAAAATAAAAAATAAAATAAAATAAAATAAAAGACTACACGATACTAAATGAATGCAAAATGATGCCTACGATGCAAGAACTAAGGTTTTAAGAACCTTCGCTCTGATACCAAAATGATGTAAAACCAACCCTAAAATAGAGAATTTTCCAAGAATTTTAATGGGTTAATTTTACCAACATGAAAGTTCTGATCTAAGTTAGGAATTTAAAACAGCTAACGGGTTTGATGGGTTTTCAAGAGTTTGAATCAAATGCTAACAATCCCAATTAATAATTCAACCTTAGTCAATGAGTAAATCCCTATGTGTTTTAGCAAGTAAAAAGTCCAATATCAATTCGTACTCTAATCTAGCATGTGGATCACTCAATCTCAGTATTTTGTGGTCGACAGTCAAATCAGATAATATACTAGATGATAAGGCAGTAAACACAAATATGTAAGAGTGGAAAGAGTATACCGAATGCGAAGAAATCCCACGTAGATCTCGGAGTTGGCAGCAACTAGGATCTCAGCAACTCAGCAACAAAGTCAGCAACGAAGCCCAGGGAAGCTGGACTGGTTGACGGCGAATGGGCGGCGGCGAAGGGCTGGCGTGGTCAGAGATCCGGGCGAAGGTGAGGGAGGGAGGTAGCGGATGATGAGTAATGGGTTTGGGAGTTGTGGTGGGGTTCGGGATTGGAGGAGGGAGGAGGAGAGGGGTGGAGGCTGTCGCGGTGGTGGGTGTGAAGGCAGGCGTCGGCGATGGGGGCGACGGCAAGGAGGGAGTGGTGAAGGATTTGGTCGCCGGGGGATGTGGGGTCGCGAGAGAGGGAGGAGGAGATGGCGTGAAGGTTGGGGGATGGAGTGGAGAAGAGGACGACGGGTTTGGGGAAGAACGAAGAAGGAAGAAGAAGAAGGAGAAGGAAGGGGGCGGCTGTGTAGTTAGGGTAGAATAGGATTAGGGTTTATTTATTTGGGATTAGGGTTTGGATTAGGGGATTTTGATTTGTATTGGGGATTTTTTTTAATTGGGGATAAATTTTAGAACTAATCACTAGTTCTAAAACTGAATTAGGATTTATCACAAACTCTAATTTGTATCTCGATTGTATCACACAAGGAGAAAATTGAAGAGCAAAACTCAACACAGTTTTTTTGATCAATAATGGCATGCCTTTCTCATTCATCTCAGGGCCTTTAAATAGGCTCAATTACATCTTGAAACACATCTCCAAAATATTCTCAGAATCTAAAAATTACAAAAAAAGATTACATAAAAATGGAAATAAAATAAAAGTCCTAAACTGAATAAAACAGCTGATGAAGACGATGCCTGCGCTGATAGAAACGCCCAAATCGTCTGGAACCGATGTCCTCATCAGTTATCCTTAAAATAAAAATGGTAACCGAAAGTTGAAACGTAATCAATAATCTTCCTAAAATTTCAGTAGAATCTCAAATATACATTTTTTTCCATCTATATACATCATGTAATATTCTAAGATTTCTAAATACCAAAAACATCAAGAATTTCATCACTCAACAAATCCATAAATTGTTCAGATTACATAACTAAAACTAAATTCTATATAATGTATAGATATCTACTGATATAGCAAAACTAAATTATCTATTTATAATATGCCTAATATAGATATAGAATTCTATATCTTCTTACTCAAATAATGAAAATATCTGACAAATTAGATTCCAATTTTCATCTGGTAGTCTAACAAACAGAGTTGACAACAAAATGTCAAGGGTAAATATAAGAATTACTAATATCAACAATTGACCATGCATGTTCAATTTTGTTGCATGTAGCTTATCAAACAATTAAGTATATTTGTTCTATTCGAAATTAGGAATAACAATTGTATCATTGTCACCTGAAAAATTTGAAGACCTTGATAGCAATCACGGCCACCACTCAATACCATGTTGTCATTCTGATATACATAGTCTGCCAATTTCTTCACTTTGACCAACTCAACAAAACTTGAAGCATCGTCCATTAGCCCTCCATGTCCAATCTCTTCACTTTGACAAACTCAACGAAACTTCAAGTATCGTCCATTAGCCCTCCACACCCAAAACTGCAAAACCATCAAATTAAAGCACCCAAGCAACCACATATCATTGAGGAATTCCATCAAACACCCTGCGCGAAACACAAATTTCATAGGGGAATATCATCAAACACCTTCCCGTCTCCCTCTCTCAGTCTCTCTCTCGACTCTCATCAACTAATCATCCATTCTCCAATTCCGCACCAATCTCAAAGCAGCAGCACTCCACCAACTCAATCCCTAACGCTAACCCCCACCCCACCCTCTGCCTCTCCTCCTGCTACCACCGCTACCTCGATCGCGCCACTGCCTTCTTCCTGTCCTCCTTCACCTGGCTCTCCCCTCATCTCCTCCTCAAAATCCTTCACCTCCAAATCCTGCAAAATCATCGTCATTCCCTCCCTCCGTCAAAGTCGCTGCAACCTCTAGTCGTCATACCCCCTCCTTCCGCCACGCCATCTCGGCATTGCTGGCTCCTCCCACCTCTGGCCCTACAGCCGCTACTTCCTCCACCTTTAGTACCACCCCTCCCAAATGCGGCCATGGCTCGACAACTCCCTCCCCTCCTCAAGTGAGGTGGATCTGTGAAAGCGACAGTGTGGTGCAAACTACGTACAGCAGCGGCATGCGGCATGGAAGGAGGGGGTGTGGGGAAGAATGGAGGATTTGGATTTTAAAAGTGGGAGGGGAAGAGATCATCGCTAGCTTGGAGGCATTTAGGACTTCTATTTTATTTTGTTTTGTTTTTTTATGAAAATGTGCGTACTGCACATGTTAATAGATGAGAATTCCTTCTTTTGCTCTCCTTTCTCTATTTCAAAATAGAGGAAGGAGAGACTCTCCTCTCTGAGAGAGGGGGTAGACACTCTCTCGTATTAATATAATATATAGATATAGATGCGAGTAGTGTTGCCTCTGTTTTGGCTTTACATATTTTATCATCCAGAGCAACATAAAAAATCAAGGAACATTAATACTCTCTTCCATTTCTTAGAAACATAAGAAAGGCCAATAAATACCATTTTAAGAAGTCGTTGGAAAGTAACTTCTTGTTGTTGAGCCTCAACTGACATCATAGCAGCTGTTGCTTCTCTCCCCAACGCGGATAAAGCATTTTTTAGTTCAGATAATTTTGATTCTGCATTTTGAAGTTTTACTGCATCATCTGCACTTGAACTAGCTTCCTTGGACTTCAGCTGGCGTCTAAAAACTTCAGTTGTCTGATCAATGAAATTTACAAATTTAATTTATTTAAATTCATGTTAGATTCCTAAGGAGAAATACCAATTTATTATGAAAATAATACCTGAGACTCCACATCCCGCCGGATACGTTCGTAGCGGTGAGTCAAGTGGCGAGCATCTTCTAAAGGGGCTCCCATGATCATTGAACGCAAAGGGTCAAACACCTATCAAGCAGGAGACTGTACTGAATAACAAAATATGTGAAATCCTGCCTATACATCAATTTTCACTTAATCACAATTGTCCTCACTTTGATTCAACACCAGTCTACGATAAGATACTGCTAAAAACATACCATATGCGGCGAAGAAAAAAAATCACTGTCGCATTAGTAGATGTGATGTCAACAACATTCTTGAAGCTAAGGAAACCTTTTTTCTTTTAATTGCAGTTTTATTTATGGGTGAAACTCTTATTACATCCTTAGTATAAAATTTCCAATGAAGTACCTACTATTATACAGAATATATGTCAGCCTAATAGTGATTGAGGAAAGTACTTCAGTAGTATGTAATAAGCAGAAACATCACCTGATCGCCCAACACTTTTAGAAGATTCTCCATCTCCTTTTCAATCAAAAGATGAGAATCACCAAACTCGAGAGAAGCCCTCGCAAGAGCAAAACCAGAACTTTGATACTCATTTCCATATTTGCAACAGTCTTCAGCTAGCTTTTTAACTGGAGAAATTAAAATAACACACTTATAACTTGAACAGGAGAACTGATGGGAAAATCATGATTGTATCCTTACCTATTTCCATCTGCTTTGAACTAACAGATATGAAACCTTGCACACCACGCACAATATCCCTTTGCAAATGCTATATAGAATGCACTAAAATAAGGTCAGCTTTTACTTCTATCAAGTGTGAATGGTTGGCTAATTTTTTTTACATCACCAAGAAATCAACCAAAACATATCCAAAAAATGGTGTACCTTTGCTGCTCTGGTAGAAGTAAAGAGCATTTGAAGCTTTTGGTAACACTCAAGTTCATTCTCGTCTGCAAGAGCAGAACCATTGCTGGAACGTCCACCAAACTGCCTCAAAACTGCCTGTGCATGTGAAAATGTTTGGTCAGAACATAGGAAAGATTGATACTTATACACTAACGTAAAGAAGAAAAAGCAAGCACCACAGAGTAAACGAGATGATCGCATCAATACAGAAATGTAGAATGTCACAGTTATGCAATAATGCTTCCATACAATAGCAAAAGTTATTAGCAAGGGATGAGTATTCTACATCACTATCATTGCATGCTACTGAAAACTAAGGTTCTGGAATCAGCAGCAAAATTAAATAAAACTATATATCTCTTCTATGAAAATTTTAGGAATGAACTTTAACATAAACAAAAAATAATCTAAATAACAAACCACTTAGAGGGGATGATGACTACCATAGAACAGGCCAGGATAGGGATAAAAAAAATAAGAAAATAAAGAAATGACTGACTTCTATTTCACGAGTTGACGTAAGCTACGTTGTATCTACAAAGGTAGGTAGTTAACAAATTTAATTTTTCCCTCAAAAAAAGTTTACAAACTTAATTTGATAGCTGCTTAACTAAAGGGAAAAGTCAGAAGTACTAGGAACCATTTTGAGTAAGTAAAAAGACGCAGAAGAACGGCCACTCAAGATTCAAGAGTAAAAGTAGCATATATTTGTTCAACACCTATGCAACACAACAACTAAGCATTTATTCCAAATATTTGGAGGTGGCCAAGAATTCTTTTTCTCTACCTAGCTTTTTTAAGGGCCATCTACTTAGTTGTAGCGCCCCGAATCCCTATACTGGCGATTCGTGACACAAGCCAGAATATTTCCTTCAAACAATCACAACACAGGAAAATATTGGAAAAATTTAAACAAATTTTATTCCATCATGTTTACAAGTTCAAGTGTTACAATATACAATGTTCCAGAAATTACAAATCAGACTTTACAAAAACAACAAAAGATGTAAATAAAGAACACTTGATACTATCACTCGGACGCTCCATCTGGCTTGAGCTTTCCATGAGCTTTCCTGGGCTCCACGGGTCGGCAATCTAGTACCTAAAAGAGTGGGCACATCAGTAATTCAACTGACGCAAAGCTGATGAAGCAGCGATCTCCAAACTTGACAAATCAAAATTTAATGCAATAGAAAAGTGACTAAAAGATAAGGAAGTGGAACTGGGTTAAAGGTGTCTGTGTATGATATGCCCTAGTAATCTAGTGCACAGGTCAAGATGTACTTAATTTATTGCAAGCAAGACTTTGAAAATGTATGCATCCCATACTACATACGTTCCAAATCAAGCCGTTGTCTCCAAGTTCAGGGTTTTGAACCCTCGCCATGCATCCTACTCTTGTACTCATCCTGTTCCTAATAGATACAATCGTGGCTGGTGAATCCTGCAGTTACCACTGCTAAACACAGTGGTGTCTTCGTTTGCCACTACTGCCCAATCCGAACTGGATCATACCAAATATCGTGACGATCTTACAGATACACAACAGCATATCTATGGCACCGAAGATCCATGGGACAGCAGCCCCATGGTCCGTTCGTGTCCACTTAACATAAGAACTAGACGGCCTCAAAGGTCTATGCCCCCTATCCGACAGGAATGCCCTCCCGTTCTTACCACGGTTCTTCAGGAATTAACAGTGCGAGATACGCAACGCAGCACGTATCCCTAATGACAGGAGAATACAACACCCGATTACTAGTTCGCTAGAAAACTAATGCAATTTATAGGTGACGGCAATCCTAACTAATACTAGGTCTAGTTGAACATGTTATACGGTTATGGTTACAAACTTGATCCATAGTCTAGGTTATACCTAGTCTCATGCGGTTTTCCTAATGAAAACCCTAGTTCCCGTCTATCAACCTGCGGCTCCGGCGATGCGATCACTTTGCTCGCCACTTCCCCTATTTGAGTCTTGTCCTCAATCTCGGCCCGCGATCATCCTATATGATTCCGATGGCACCCAAATTAGCCGTTTTTAATCATTCAGGCGGAAGTTCTGATACTAGCCTAACGGTTGATAGGTATAGGCAACTAACTAGACAAGGTCAACGACTCAAATGATGTTCAAGTCTCCACTCATGTCTTAATCAACATAAGACACAAAAACAACAAGCATTTGGGGTATAGAAATACCCCCAACTCTCAATCCAAACTTAGGAGTTGAGGAAAAGTCATATATACGCAGAAAGTGACCTCTTTTGGGAATACTAGATCTGTCCAGTACTTCCGAAATTCATAACAATTACTACACAACTTGAAATTTCATGATTCTAGGCTTTTTGGAAAACTAAGAGTCTCTACTCCAAGTCTTTAGTTAGTCACTTTTGCAAATTCCACACACATTACTCCAGAAAAATACAAATGTACAGACTATGCAATCTGAACTGGGTATTGGACACAACCTAGTCTAAATTCAATATAAAATCAACCCTATGTCCAAAGCTCATGAAATTTGAGATTCTGCAACTAGACATATACCATTCCATCGTGTTCAAAAATTGCATCTAGATTCATATTACACAGAGAGTTAGGACCCTTCAAACATAGCACAAAAATTTTACTGTTTTTCAGACAGGATCTTTACTTCTACATACAATTTATTTTTGAAACTTCATCAAATGTCATCAAAAAAATCTAAAATTTTAGAATAAGAATGTAGACTCATACTACAAGCTACTGCAAAAATTTTATTGCAATATCATGCACACATAAGTAGTTATGACTAGATGAACCTCAGTCTCAAACAGCTCTAACGTCCAGACCAGTTGTAACTTAGAAATTTTTTTGAGGCATCAAACGATCTCAGAAAAATGTGAAATTTAAGACTGGTTGTAGACACATACAAGAGCATCTAGAAAAAATTTCGGCTAAAAGCACCCCACCAATACTGAGTTGTGATTTTTGAAAGGCATAACAAATTTTCTCAAAACAACAGCTGTTTCTGACCAAAAATTGAGTGGGTGTTTGGGCTACTAAATGGACTCCAAATATTATGAAAAAATTCATGTGAGCTCTAGATTCATAGAATAACAAGTCCTAAAAATTTTAGTCCAAAATTCCAAGCCGTTTGTGAGCTAGAAATTCCTAAGCTACATATCACATACATGCTTCAACAAAAGATCATGATAGAAGTTGTTCTACCATACAAGCTACTTTTTCTTAGCATGTCACACAGTCATACATGGTAATTAAGTTTCTTAGCTACTACTACATACTAATTTTACACACAAAAAAAAATTGTAACATCCCGAGCCCGGCTCAGCTGCGTAAGCGGCTACACGTGCGTGCAGGCAAAAGAACGGACACAAAACTCTAGCCACGCCCACCATAGGCACCATCAAAAGGTGGGAATACCCTATAGGTGCCTTTCTCCTATATATACTCACACTTGTCCACCACATTTCCGATGTGGGACTAAACCCCATTTCCAAGCCACGTCACCACAAAGCATGCAGGCATACTCCCATTTTTCCATTCATCCATTTAATACATGCATAGCTCCATAGACCATCCTATAGGCTCCATCATCAATTCCTTTTATTCTAAGCCCATAGGATCCTTCTATGGGCCAACAACCAACCACTCACATCTCATATATTATTATTATTATTATTATTATTATTATTATATATATTATTATTATTATATTATCCCAATATAATATTATATATACACGCTTAAGTACGGGGTGTTACAAAATACTAAGTTTTAGAGTTTAGAGTTTCACCGACATCTTGTGTTTGCAAGAGAATCTCCAACTAGCTTAGCTTGCTTCCTTTGCTCACTTGATTTTCCACAATCAAAGAGTAGAAGCTTGACTCACTCTTTTCCTTCTCTACTACTTCTACTATAGCTACTACTACTAAAAAAAATCTCTTTTACCTACTTCTCTTTTCCCTTTCTTCTTCTTTTTTTTAACAAAACAAGATAAGAAGAAGAATGAGAAAGTGAATGGAGATGGGTATTTATAAAAATGGAGGTGCTAGGGTTTAGGATTGGGCCGGCCAAAATGGATGGAGGGTGGAGATGAGGTAGGATTGAGTTAGTGGAGGTGGATGGGTGAGATTAGTGCCAACACAACACATGCTAGAACCTTCTTGATGTCTCTTGGAAGTTCATGAAGAAGTCCTCATGACTCAAAATCAATCTTTGGATCTCATCCAGATTTGATCAAGGTTTTTAATCATGATGAGGGTTAGCTATAACCCTAGGTCACCATACCCTAGGTCAAGAGAAATAACCTTAACCCTAACCCTTGTGCATAAATATGCATGGTTACTTAATTCAATAATCATGCACCAATTCAAATCAAGTATCAATTGGTTAAAAATAAATAATATATATATAATCAAAATATTTTATCTTATTCTGGGGTATTACATTAGCAACTAGCACATTCTTCTTAACTGTCAACCCTAGTATATTTAAGTCCACCCCTAGCCATCTTTGCCCTATTGATTAACTCCTATCACTCATCCCATCTCCATTAGAAATCTTCTAGAGCTAGTTGAACTTAGTAGGGTCTCTCTCTCATTTTAACCTCAATAGCTACCTCTAATTTCTTTTGGAGCAAAAACATGCGCACAAAGAGTGCACTATATTTGCCTTGATAACACACACAGAATAAACTAAATCAAACTAAATAAAGCAAAAGAGGGACAGAAAATACTCACATCGTAAGGCCAATTTACAAGATTTCATTAAACTCAAGTATCTCAAACAACAAAATAAGCAAAAGGCATCAATTCTAAAGATTCCCCTGGACTCTAAATATGCGAATATTGTATCAACTTCCAATAACGATTCTTTCAAACAAAAAGAAAAAGGGAACTTCCAATAACCACCACCAGTCTTATATCACTTTTACTACTATCAAATAGCATCATTGGCGAACTACAAACCACAAACACTTCTTCTATCAGCACATACTATTGTATCAATCAGAAGTAAGCGACACACCACTTTCTATTTCTACACATAACTTATTCTCAATTTACAATCAGCATCAAACTATCATCCACAAAATTCTATTCTCAACTAAAGCCCTGTTTGGATACGGAGCTCAGTGGTGGTAAGTAGAGGGTAGTGGAGGTGACTTTACTACCTGTAGCTATCAAAACTTCGGTCAATTTGGATCATATTTTGGAGGTACACTAACTATGTTTTTTTTTTCCACCCTAAAGTTAAGATAAAATGGTGGTTACGGTAGATATCTAAACTTCAATTCAACCAAATTTATTTTTAAAGACAAGAATGAAGGTACAGGTACCTACCGTTGTATCCAAACAAGGCCTAAACTGTCATCAGTATACCATCCATCGAATCAAAACGTCAAAATTCTCGAAGCGTGCTCCCGTATTCATCTACCTCAGCCTGCCTATACTTATAGTTCTACGTGCACCACCTATACAATTCTTCTTCCCTCTACCCTCACCTAATTAGTCTACTTATTACTCCACTCAGAATTCAGCATCCAAACTCTAATTTCAAGAAGAAGAAAAAGTCAATGAAGTTATGAAATTAATTACCTGCTGCTGCCTGGCTACTTGCTCTCTGAGCTTGCTGGCTTGCTTTCGGATTGCCTCCATGAGATGTCAAAGTTTATCAGAAAAAATAAAGCCTATATTTTCGATCTCTTTAACTGTTTCTATTTTGAGGGGTTGAGAAAGAGAAGAGTTGAGGATTGTGGAAAGAGTACTGATTCTAGAAGAGAGAAATTAGGGAGTAGGCGAGAAGAAGAGGGACGCGCTAGAAGTGGGGGCGTCGCTTTGACGCCATGACCTGCACGTGCCGTCAGATTATTTCGGGGAAGTGGGGGGCGGAGAAAAAAGAGAAGGAAAAAATATAAAATAAAGGGTTATTTCCACAGAGGTCTGCCGCAATTTTGATAATTGTACATAATTCACTTACAAATTTATATTTCCATACACACCACCTACAATATTAATCATATTTCCAAAAAACACTTGTGTGAGTTATTTCTAAATTTAATGAAAATGACTTATGGGCCAAAAGCTAGATCTTGATAGATTTCAGAAATGGTAAAACTCTGCACCCATTTAATTATAATTACTAGTACTAGTATCATACACGTGCACACGTGTGCACGTGGAAAAAATTGAAAGAATAATGAAAAGGGCAAAAAGAAAATAAGTTCCAAACTGATCCACCTTCGAAAATATTCACCAAACTGGTCCACTTTCGAAAATATTTACCAAACTGGTCCACTTTCGAAAATATTTATCAAAGTTAGTCCATAACCCAACACGTGCGCTGCACGGGTTGGGTTAAGGACTAAGGGGTTCTCCCATTATAGTAGTAGAGATTTTTCATGTGCGATGTACGTTTTGATAAGAGTTTGAGAATTTTCGCGTACAATATACGAGTTAAGAAATAGTTTGGGAGTTGGACATGTGTTACACGTAATTGAAAAAATATTTTGAAGAAAAAGCTACAACACCTGTTTATAAGTAGATTTCAGAAATTGTGAAAACCCCTGCACCCATTTAATTATAATTATTTATTGTTTTAAGTTTTTTTTTTTTTGCACTATCAATATTACCCTTTGTAAAACAATATTGGGGTATGATAAAATTGAATTCCCTATCTAATCAGAAGTTGATTAATTTCCCAAACCCTGTCCTGAATATAATCAGAAGGTGTTATATTTTTAGTGGAGATGTGTGAGCATGGACTTTTATGGAAGAGTAATATTAAAGAGATCCAACATTAAATTTTGGTCGTTCTAATTAAATCCATAATTCAATTTTATCATAGCCCAACATTAAATGTTGCTCATTGTAAATAGATTCATAATTCAATTTTATCATAGCCCGACATTCCTTTTAAAAATGATAATATAGGGAAAAAATAAAAAATATATATTAAATCAATAAATAATTGTAACTAAATAGGATATTTGGGTCTAAAAATTATTAACTTTGGAGTGTTGGGTTTTTTTAGTATTTTGGAAACCTATAGGGTTTAAAAATACATCAAGAACTAAATTTGGGTGGGTTGGGTTTGAACATAACGGTAGAGGTGCCAGTTGGGTTGATAGATGTAATTTCAATTCTGTTATTGAGGAGCTCGAGCTACTGGAGTTATCAAGTTCCGACAGGAGATTTACGTGGTCGAATATGCAGTCAAACCCCATTCTTGCAAAGCTAGACAGAATTCTAGTTTCCTCAGAATGGGAAGAGGCATTCCCATCGGCATACATCAAATCTCTCTCTCGGTTGACGTCGACCACTGCCCATTGGGATTAGACTGCGTATTGGGTTTGATAGTGCTAAATATCAATTCCGCTTCGAAAAGGCTTGGACATTACATCCAGGATTACGCTCAGTAATTCAGGAATCATGGAATTCGAGGACTAGTAACACAGGGGAGGTAGGGATCTAGATCGAAAAAATCAGAAGGTTACATAGATGCTTGAGGAAATGGGCTTTTAAAGAATTTGGGGAGAAGAAAAGGAAGCTAAAGAAGTTGGAAGAAAGAATCGTTGAGTTGGAATTACTACAAGAGCAGGGGGATCTTCCGACAGATTTAGATGCCGAACTCAGTATAAGCAGACACGGAATATATCAGATAAAGCTGATGGAAGAAATGTACTGGAAACAACGCTCCAGAATACAGTGGCTTAAATAAGGGGATGCAAATACAAAGTTCTTTCATAAGGTAGCAAACGAGAGGAAGAGGCATAACAAAATCAACGAGTTGAGTATTGAAGGAGTATGGACGGAGAATGAAGATTTAATAAGGAGACATTTAGACGAATAATACAAATACTTACTCGGTAGGCGAGTAACATATAGATGTGCGCTTAGTCCTGACATGTGGGAGTCCTCAAGGATAGATGGGAGCGAAGGTATCGAAGGCGCTTTCACCGAAGACGAAATAAACGAAGCAATAAAGGAGTTAGGACAGGATAAAGCGCCGGGCCCGGACGGATTTACGTTGTTTTTCTATAGGATTTTCTGGGGCATCATTAATTCGGATTTCATGAATGTAATGAAGGAGGTTTTCGATGGAACTGCAACATTAGAAAGGCTTAATTTTGCTAATATCATTTTGATCCCCAAAAAGAAAGAGATTCAAACGGTAGACGATCTAAGACCGATTAGTCTTATTAACGGGTCGTTTAAGATTATAACAAAAGTTCTTGCACGAAGGCTAGCTCCGCACCTGAAAGATGTGGTGGGGAGGAGCAGAGCAGATTCATCAAGGGGAGAGACATCATGGATTGTATTGCTTCGGCCCACGAAGTGGTGTACAGAGGATATAAAGATAAAGTGGACGGATTCATTCTCAAATTAGATTTCCAAAAAGCGTACGACTCCGTTGAGTGGGAGGCAATAGATGAAGCTCTCACCTTAAAAGGGTTTGGTTTGAAATGGAGACACTGGATTCAAATGTGCTCAAAGAGCGGAAAATCGAATGTACAGGCTAATGGACGGAAGGGCAAAGAAATTAGGTGCCATAAAGGACCCAGATAAGGAGATCCACTTTCGTCACTTCTGTTTACCATTGTCGCGGACGGGCTAGCAGAAATGGTCAAAAGAGGGAGAGAAGGAGGGAAAATTGGAGGAATCAAGGTTAAGGGTGTACCTGATTCTATATATATTCTCCAATACGCAGACGATACACTATTATTCGGGAAAGCTACTGAAGAGGAGGCAACTGCTCTGGGGTTCCTTATCAAATGTTTTCAGGTATGGTCAGGGATGAAGATCAACGCGGTCAAAAGTAGCGTCATTGCTATCTGCGAGGGGAATTCTGTCCCAATAGCGACTATTGGTTCTAAATTAGGGTGCGCAGTAGGAGCATTTCCGGTTAATTATTTGGGCTCCACTTTGAGACCGGGGCCGCTGACTCGGGACGATTGCAATCGACTGATTGAAAAAATCGGTAAAAGAACGGCCGGTTGGAAGGGGAAGTTTCTCTCCTTAGGAGGCAGATTGACGATGATTAATTCGGTATTGAGTTGCATACCAATCTACATGATGTCCATGTATGAGCTTCCAAAATGGGTTATTAGTAAAATCGATAAAATCAGGAAGAGATTTTTGTGGAAAGGCGCTTGCGACAATGGCAAGGGAGTACACCTTATTAATTGGGGCAGGGGTGTGTAAACGTAAGGAGTTCGGGGGCTTGGGGGTTTTAGATCATAGAGCCATGAATAGGGTTTTGTTGTGCAAGTGGTGGTGGAAGATGAGGAACAAGAATAAGTTATGGTGGAGCAAGTCCTTCGATTCCTATAAGAAGAGGAAGAAATTCAAATCTGGAGGAGTGTTAAGTCGAGGAAAAGCCTCTCCCATATGGAAAGGAATAGTTAAAGTGGGGACGATATATCACGACAGGACCACGTGTAGGGTTGGCAACGAGAAGAACACTAGATTCTGAAAAGATAAATGGTGTGGTTACAACACACTTACCAGCCTTTTTCCGACAGCCGCGACAGCATCATTAAATAGCGACTCCCTCGTAGCAGACGTTTGACATAACGAAACGTTGACCTTAGATGTTCACAGTAATCTAAACCAGGATTGCCTGGATCAGCTGCGAAATTTGAACAAATTCATCAGGAGAGAGGGATCTTATACAAACGAGACTGAAGACGAAAGGGTGTGGAACCTGAATTCAAGTGCTACATTTTCGGTCCGGTCTATGTACAAGTGGTTGAACGACGGAGGCATAAGGAACAATGAGTCAGACATCATTTGGGGTATAGCGGTTCCACTGAAAGTCAGAGTGTTTTTGTGGTTGGTCAAGAACGACGCAATCCTAAGTAAGACCAATCTAAGGAAAAGAAGTATGATAAGTAACTCTTTATGCGATAGGTGCGAGAGCCAAGAAGAGGATACAAATCATTTATTGTTTCGTTGTCCTAGAGCGAGTAGTATATGGGATTTAGTGGTTTTGGGCTTCGGGAACACACAAAGTCCTAGGTCATTCTCAGAGGTGTGGGGAGATATCAGAAATAACTTTGGTAAAGAAGAGGGTAGACAATTGTGGGATATCACAGTAGCTGCAACTATGTGGGGTTGTGGCTGGACCGTAACGAATTGTGTTTTCAGAAGATTAATCATAGATTGTCAGTTTTGCTGCATAAAATTAATTCTCTCGCTCACGATTGGAATTCTATCACAGGCGGTAAGAAGAAAATGCGTCTGGGAGAGGAACAGGAGTAGGCGACTTGTGATCAGGATAGTGGGCGGATGGATAAAGGGGCCATACTGTTGTTGATGTCTTGCTACAATTTGCAGAGTGGTCTTCTTCATGTTGTTGCTTCTTTTGGTTATTTTGGGTTTTCATAGTTGTATTTTGGACCATGATGTAAAATGTTTCGTTATTAATCGTTAATGAAGCGATGGCGGTAGTCATCTTTTATCCAAAAAAAAATCATTTTTCTTTTTATTTAAGTTGACATACTTAATAATATGAACTTGTTTTAATACTACTCATAAGATTCATGACATCATTCGTAATCTTATTTTTAAAATTGAGACCCTTATTATTAGTTATTTTTATGAAAATAGATAATTGTAGCTAGCGTATTTACAATTACAAAATTGTTGGTGGCCTATTATAGTTATACTAAAATGTAAGTATAGGGAGAGATGAAAGATCGGAGGGAAGCAGAGGTCGAAGGGCGGCTTAAGGTGTCTTTTGCTTCGAGTCTTTTTAGGTTAGAAAAATAGATAAGAGGGCCGCTGGATCTTCTCAAAATGTGTGCTTTGTATGGTTTTGTATGATACTAGGGGGATTTTAGATTTCTCCGTATATGATATCGGACAATTGTATGTGTATGTGAATTTGTTTTTGCGGTTTGGTAGTTGGATTGACTCAAACTCCATTTGCGCAGCCTGGGTGGAGCCCAGTTATTGAAAATACCTGTACAATGGAGATTTGCCACTTGTCAGTAATTAAATTCTCTGATGATGTGTTATTAATTTGTAATTAAATTAAAAAAGTTTGATTTGGATTGATTGGTATCTTTCTGTTTGTTTATTTGATACTTTATGTCTAGGAGTAAATGCAATAACACCCTACCAGCTGTTTCGTCAAAATACACGGTACCCTCCTCACGTTTTGTTTGGTACAGAGCATATCCATTGAAGGGTGAATAGAGCAATATGAGAAATCCTTGGTTTGATAAGAAATAAGTGGATATATAGTTTAAAGCTGAAGAAGAAAGTGGACGATGGCGGAGGAAGAGGACGAGGAGGTGAGTGGTTTGGGTTCAAAGAAATAACATTTTTGGGGCATATTTGGGGTGCGTTTGTTTTGATATTTTGAATAGAGTATTCTGAATTGAGTATTCTAAATAGAGTTATTCTGAATATGAGCCAAAAAGCTGTTTGTTTAGCCTATATTCTGAATATTAATATTCTGAAAGCTGTTTATCTGAAAAAGAGAGTTTAGAAGCTGTTCGGTTATATTTCTAGCTGAAAACTGTATTCTGAAAGCTGTTTTTTTGAAAATGAGTGTTTAAAAGCTGTTCGGTTATATTTCTAGCTGAAAACAGTTATCTGAAAGCTGTTTTTCTGAAAAAGAGAGTTTAAAAGCTGTTCGGTTATATTTCTAGCTGAAAACTGTTATCTGAAAGCTGTTTTTTCTGAAAAAGAGTGTTTAAAAGCTGTTCGATTATATTTCTAGCTGAAAACTGTTATCTGAAAACTGTTTTTCTGAAAAAGAGAGTTTAAAAGCTGTTCGGTTATATTTCTAGCTGAAAACTGTTATCTGAAAGCTGTTTTTCTGAAAAAGAGTGTTTAAAAGCTGTTCGGTTATATTTTTAGCTAAAAACTATTATCTTAAAGCTGATTTTCTGAAAAAGAGTGTTTAAAAGCTGTTCGGTTATATTTCTAGCTGAAAACTGTTATCTGAAAGCTGTTTTTCTGAAAAAGAGTGTTTAAAAGCTGTTCGGTTATATTTTTAGCTGAAAACTATTATCTGAAAGCTGTTTTTCTGAAAAAGAGAGTTTAAAAGCTGTTCTGCTATATTTCTGACAATTTTGAATATCAATTTGAATATCAATTTTGAATAATAATAATAATAATAATAATAATAATAATAATAATAATAATAATAATAATATATATAATATATATAATAATAATAATAATATATATAATATATATAATATATAATAATAATAATAATAATAATAATAATAATAATAATAATAATAATAATATATAATATATAATAATATATATAATAATAATAATATATAATAATAATAATAATAATAATAATAATAATAATAATATATATAATAATAATAATAATAATAATAATAATAATAATAATAATAATAATAATAATAATAATAATAATAATATATAATAATAATAATAATAATAATAATAATAATAATAATATATATATAATAATATATATAATAATAATAATAATAATAATAATAATAATAATAATAATAATAATAATATTCTGAATAGAGAGTAAAGGAGGTGTGAGAAGAGAGTAAAGGAGGTGTTTTGGAAAATAGGGGGTATGAGTATTCTGAATAGAGATTGGGAATAAGGCTTAAAACAAACGCCAACTCAGAATAGAGTATTCTGAATACTCTATTCTGAGTTGCAAAACAAACGGACCCCATTTTCAAAGAAATAACATTTTCTCAATCACTTGAAAATATAAAATTCTTCCTCGGGAGAAAATTTTTGTGGAAATTATGACAAAAAAATTCCTACGAATCTTAGTTTTCTGGGAATTTAAATTTAAAAAATAACATACCAAATATGAAAAACTATATTCTCAAGTTAAGATTCTGAGAAAACAAAAAATAATTCCCCTACCAAACGCCCCCTTACAAAGTCATTGATATTTCATTGTAACCACTAGAAATTTGAAACTATACACCATATACGGTACTTGTCAATAAATTAGTAGCTTAGAAGATTAGAGAAATCATTAGCTTCTAGCTGTCAATAGTTGACTATAAATGTCCAAAATTACTTGCTTATTAATTCATAGAGAGAGTTTATGTGATGTTGAAAATTGGACACGTAATTTGATTGATAGGAAATTGGTTGAGACATTGGATTTCCCACCTGGCAATCTGTACTAGAATGATTTCCTGCACAAAGATAATAAATCATATTAGTTTGAATAGCATTAACATTCATATTACCTATTTGTTTAGATAAAATATCAATTTTTGCAGTTAAAGTAGTAATAGGATCAAGTTCAAAAACTCCAGCCACTTTCTTGACATTGTTCTTTCTGAAGACCACTAGTAATTATTAGATGTCATCTCCTCTAAAAGTTCATAGGTGCTTTATGAGTTTTGCACATAAGTGCACCTCCAGCTGCTGCGTCAACCATATATCGATTTGTAACTCCCAAACCATTATAGAATATTTGAATTTGCAGGCATTTCGGGAGTTCATGATGAGGACACTTTCTCAATAACTCTTTATACCTCTCTCATGCATCATACAACGACTCAGTCTCAAATTGAGTGAATGTGGTAATATAATTTCTTAGCTTCGCTGTCTTTGCCGACGGAAAATACTTAGCTAGAAATTTTTGTGCAAGTTCCTCCCAAGTAGTAATACTACCGGAGAAGAAAATTTAGCCAAGCCTTCGCCTTATCTCTTAGTGAAAAAGGAAATAGTCTCAATCGAATTGCATCATCTGATACTCCGTTGTGCTTAAAAGTGTCACAAACTTCTAGAAAGTTTGCAATGTGAACATAAGGATCCTCGTGCGATAGTCCCCAAAACTGAACAGTCTGTTGAATCATTTGAATAATTGCCAGTTTAATCTCAAATTTTTTAGCTTCAATGACCGGTCTCTTTATGCTTGATGTTTCTCCATTAATTGAATGCATAGCATGGTCTCTCAAAGCCTTGTTCTCATCGTTCACCATAATAATGTACTAGTATGTCCTGAAATACAAGTATTAAAAAAAATAGAAAACTAAAAAAAAAATAAAAAAATAATAGTAAGTCAAAAGAAAATAAAGAGGTAAAATAATTATATATAAAAATTTTTAAAAAAAATCCAAACTTGTATTAATCTAGCAAATTTCAATATCAATAAAAGAATAACTAGTCCCAGGCAGCGACGCCAAAAACTAGATGTGAATTATTGGCAAGTGTACAAAATCGCAACAAGTAGTATAGTTAAGTGAAAAGAGTATCGAACCCACAAGGACTAATTATTTTAAAGAGTACCGAAATTTACTAGGTTAATTGGTATTTGGAAAATCGAAATTTAATAAAGAAAACAACCAAATTAAATTAATCTAAAGAACTAACTAAATTAATTAAAAGGTGCGGAATCTGAATTTTTTGTGATTTGTTAATGGCAAAATTATTTCTAGGGCTTTCGATTTTACCTAATTAATCCCACACAATTCATAATTCCATAGAAATATTATTTTTCCAAGTTGTAAACCAAAATCCCCAAATTATTCAATATTCTCTCTCAAGTAATATCAAAAATATTTTCAACTAATTATTTGTCATAGTTCATGCACAAATTATTAATTGAAAATTCATTAAGATCTATGGATTTCTTAATGGTCACATTAACAGCAGTTTCGGTCTTGTAACGGTGTTTAATTTTATTAATTCAAAATCACAAATTATCAGTTCGGTCTCTCCATGATTTAATAGATCATACAAAAGTTGGTCAACCAATTATAAGCATTAAGAACAAAAATCAAACACACAATCATAGAAAAATAAAAAAATAATATAGAATTAAAATTGTGTTCACAAAACTAGGCTACATCAAAGCCCTAGAAGAAAAAAAAATAGTTCATAATAAAATTGCAACTAACAAATAGTGTTTTCATTGCATAATAAAATTAAAAAGAAGAAAAGAGATACATAATGAAAGAAAACTTTGCAAACCGAAGTCTCGATTTTTGTGCCGAACAGTAATCTCTCTCCCCTCCTTCTATCTTATCTTCTGTCTCGATAACTGAGCCGTTGACGTCAGTTTCACGCTCTTTCTCTCCCTCTGTCGTTTCTGAGCCGAGCGGCGCTGACGTCAGCACCTCGAGGCCTGCACCGCTATACAGAGCGCTGCACTCTTGTCACGTTCTCCCTCTCCCTGTCTCCTTCGCTGACGTCACTGACCAACCCAGCAACGCCTCTATGTTTGTTTGCTTTTGCTCTTTCTTTTATTTTATTTGTTAGAGGCAGTCGTCGCTCTTCTCTTTCTTCTTTAGTATTTATAGGCACAGGAACGTAGAGATTAGGGTTTATTTTTGCAGAAAACCCCACATTTTTATTTATTTCTTTCCTTATTTGATTTGGTCTTTATTTCTTGCTTCTTTTCCTTCTCTTTCTTTTTTTCCGAAACATGTGCTGCACACACACAAAATAAAATCAAAATTTAGGATTTAAAAATAAAATAAAATAAATTAGTTTAAATTAATTAAACTAACTAATAATCACATTGGCATAATTAAACCCTTTTAAATTTTTTTATTGCACTTTCCCCTCTATTGACAATTAAACATTTCTATTTTGATTTTCACATGGCCAAATTGTAAAATTTAAAATTCAACAAAATAATAAAAATTAATCAATCAAATCTCCCTTTTTTATTTGTTGATTTTTACCAAAAATCTTCACCTTTTGCATCAAAAAATCTTATTTCTTCAAAAATAATTAATTAATTGAAATCTATGGAAATGAGATGATTTATAAACAAGATAGACGAATACAAACAATTTTTATAGATAAATGAGTACAAATCTTTATATAAAAATTAGGCACATCACTTATCTACAAACCTCTTCTTTGAGTAACATTGATAGATGTCGACCCAATCGGCTCCCCACTGACCAACAGTGGTCTACCACACCAATCTCGACAGACAAAACTGTAGGCCATGTTATTCCCTCCAATGACTCATCAAAGTTAAGTTTAATAGATCTTTTAGGCGATGCAACTCATTTGATCAAGATCTCCTGCACACGGTGAGGAGCAGAGATCGCTTTGAGACCCATTCATTGGATCTCATTGTAGAAACCCACTATAGCAGAAAAATCACAATAAACATCCCACCTTTCAACAATGTCTAAAACCGCACTAAAATCTACAGTGTGTGGGAGGGGGCACACTTCCTCAAAACGGACTCTGCATCGAGCTTTCCAAACATACTACACAATGGTAATAATTAAGTATGGGCAATGCTCCATTGAAAACGGGCCTGTTTTCACAGACCCGTGAAAATAGCGTTTCTGGCCGTTGGATCAAGTTCATCTTGATCCTTTGGCCGTGATCAAACCTGCCCATCACCCATCTCACTTAAGTTGTGAGGGGTATTTTTGGAATTTTGTCCCAAATAACTCTTCGCCTTATTCGCTCTAAAATTTTGAATGATCAAACAACGTCCTAGGTTATAAAAAATAAATGAACCTAGGCCGTTGTTTGGAACAACGACCATTTATAACCTAGACCGTTGTTCCCAACAACGGCCTAGGCTATAAAATTTCATTGTTTCAAACAACATAGGCTATATAGGCCGTTGTTGGGAACAACTGCCTAGGTTATAAAAGGTCGTTGTTCTAAACAGCGGCCTAGGTTCATTCAATTTTTTATAACCTAGGCTGTTGTTTGAAACAGTGGCCTAGGTTCATACAACCAAAGCGGGTTTATTTTCACGGGTCTGTGAAAACAGACTCGTTTTCAGTGGAGCATTGCTCCTTAAGTATTGCAATAGTTCATATTTAGCACATGAACAAAGCAAATTCTCCTCTAACATTGACCACAGATCAAAAAAGGATACCAAGGTGACACTAATGTCCATACGTTGCACGAGAATGCTCCAAACTTGATGAACAAGAATACTGTAACCCCCATTTCTTGTAAATACATATTTTCTGAATATTTTTTGTATTCCGATTATTGATAAATTTATTTTGTATTAAATACGTTTTGGATTTCTCGTTAAAATATTTTCTAATCGAAAATTATACTTATTTCGAATAATAGTATATTTTAACTTTATTTTCTATTTCTTATTGATTGACTATTTATATTTGAGCCAAATCAAATGTATTATTGCTATGTGGGTTATTTTAATAAAATTATATTTTGTTTAATATTATTATTATTGTTATTTTTATTGCTATTGGTATTAATATTTGTTATTATTGTTGTTATTATTATTGTTATCAGTATTATTATTTTTATCATTGTTATTAGCATTTCCTTATTTGATTTAATGTGTGTATATATATATGTATATTTTAAATTCCTTATCGTTCTTTCTTGATTATTTTCTGTTTGATTAAATTTATTTATGAAAAAATTCCGTTCTTCTTGATTGAGCTTTTCTTGTTGAACCTATTATCTTTTATTTAATTGTGGGTATTTTTATTTAAACCCTATTGATTTTGATTTATCTCTTAATTGAACCCTAAACCTCAATTTCATGTGTTCTTGATCCAAATCCGCTATTATTGGACCCTAAACCACTAACCCAGTACCCTAATTGTACGTTACAAATACAACCCTAATGCAAACCCTAAAATTGCACAATTTTGAAGCCCTAGCCGCTTATTCTCTCTCCTCTTTCCTCCCGTTCTCTCTCTCTCCCCCTGCTGTTTCCCGCCAAAATCCCGCAATCCATCTTCTGTTCTCTTCTTCGACGCCAACTCCGGCGACCCCTTTGCTCCACCCCCGTCAACAACTCCCTGTTGCGCCGTCGACCTCCTGTCGCCACCACCAGCACATCCCCCGACCCCTCCTCCTCTGATCGATCGACAACCCACCAAGAAATACCCAAAACCCACTGTTGTCGCTGTTCCCTTGCTCAGATTCTGTCGACCAGCACTGCAGGCACCTCCGTCCCTGCCAGCGCCGCTGCCCCTGGCCACTGTCACTGCTGTCGCTATTGGCTGTTGTCTCTCTTTGTATTGCTGTGGTGCTTAGGATCTCTTTTATTACACGTATATTGCACGTGCTATTGGTGAATTGCTAGTTCGTGGGTTCGTTGCTTCGGGATTCTTATCCTGTGATTCTTAGTATTCGTTTGCACTGTTTATAAGGCAAGTCACCGTCCTCTTGAATTGTTAATTGTATCAAATTCAAGTTTTGTTAAAACTCTTACAAGTAGATCTCTTTGTTATCGTATTACCCATTGTTCATCTCTTCGTTGGGTCTTTTGAGAGTTTACACGAGCTAACCCCAATATTTTTGGCATCGTACCACTTTTGACTCTGAAGTTTGGATCTTTTACGAGTGCATATAGAATTGATAATAGGGTGTTCATATAGTCATCATAAAAATAAATTAATGTAGAGACAATTGTTAGGTTATATTATTGCATTGATAAAATAGTTACCAAGTCGGGGTTTAAGGGTTGACTTTAGTCGTGGACAATATAAGGACTGTACTCAGAGGAGGAGCCCATGTTTTCCTACTTATTGGTCTATTGGTCAATTGGTCATATCGGTCATCGATTAATTGTAGATTACTGACTACAGTATCTCGATTGATTCGGTCATCGGTCACTATTGAATATTGATTACCGTTGCCGAGTACATGAACTATAGAGTCCACCACTAAGTCAAAAACGAAACTTGTTTGTATGTAGCAACCATGTGGTAAATGGATGGGACGCATGAAATGCTACATTAGTTAGGATTAAAATAATTAATAGATTTAAAGATCACACCACATCGACACTGCATATTGTTCCTCATTGTTCCTATTGATATCGAATTGATGATTGATTATTGTTACCGAATATTGCACCATTGTTTATAGCCAATTGCATCGATTATCATGATTGTCCCATATTATTGAATCCTATTGATCCATTGAAACCATTGTTATACCGTTATTCCATTGTTACCTGCTTTCTCTACTTGCTGTCCATGACTTGCTCTAAGAAAAAATTTTCTCCTCTTTATAGATGAAATGTTCACAGGTTTTGATGGAGATTTGTCTGCTGTGATTAGAGAAGAAAGATTCTAAAGACTTAATTATTGGACTATTGTTATTTCGTTGTATTATGGGCTTTTAACACGAATATTGTTATTTGTTTCCAGACGTTGGATTATTATTGTATTTGGATATTTTTATTGCTTCATTCCAAGTATTATTGTTCATGAGATTATTATTATTGCCTGTGTAATTGTTCTGTATTGATTATATTATTGAGTTGATCGATTAAACAGCTTATGGGTGACGTTAGTCATTCGCTGGGCCAATGTTACGTGCTCGTATTCCGTATTTTTGGAAAGCGGGGCGTGGCAAATACAATCAAAGAAGATATGTTCAATTGTTTCATCCCCAACCTCACAAACTGGACAAGTAGTCGGCATCACCTGCATCTCACGATGAACTAGTGCTGACCTAGTGGGAATTCTAGCATATACTGTTAGAAATGAGTGTATTAACACCATTTCTGAACCAGTTTTTAAGCTTTTTTTTTTAGTAAGATACTCAATGAATTATTAAAAGATCTTGATTGATTTGTGTTCTCCTTCGCGAGTAGATCAAAATCTTATATTTATTTGCTAAAAACGGTTAAGGGGTGAATGAGAAATTGTCTCTCAGAGTGTGACGTTTTCATTTCTGAAAATGGGTTGAAGGAACATAGTCCCACATCGGAAAAATTAAACAAATTAGAAGAGGATATATAATAACCTATTTCTAAGCATTGTAAGATAGCTAGACAAGAGGCTCTCTCTCGCGCGTACAGGGGGGGTGCAAATCTCGGACCGGATTACATGCGGCTTGTGTGCGCAAGCAAGTCCTGCGGACACGAATGCCGGACCGACATAACCCCACCCCGTGCAGAGACAGTTTTGATTTTTTTCCTTTGTAAGCGGCTAAAATAAATGCAGAAACAGTTTTGTATGCCGTTTCAGTGCAATATTAAATATTTTGTTTGCTGTTAAAGTGTATGCATTCAATTCATTGTCTGCAATTACACTGAAGGCATTCAAAGGCATTGACTACTGTCTGCCTTACAGTGTACGCATTCAATAGATTGTCTGCAGTTACACTGAATGCGTTTATAGCCTTGTCTTCCGTTATAGTATCTAACCATGACCCTATAAATAGAGCCCCCCTACTTTCTTCCCTGCACAAAATCTCCTCTCTTCCTCTCTATTCTGTTCCGTTTTCTAAGTTCATTCGGTAATTCGGTGATAGAGTTCTGACGCTACCAGTTCGAGAGTGATACGTGGTGTCATTGCATCCTGGGAGATAGATGCCTCAACTAGCTCCAGCACCCGGATGAGGCGAAAACTGTTTTAAGGAGATTATGTGCTACACAAGCCTCGCGCTACTCTGCTTTAATAATCATCTGGTTTGTAATTTTGTAAATTCATTTTCATTCCGTTTTATTTATTTGAAAGTTTTCTTCCTGTTCTTCTTCTCTTCAAATTTTGTGCCTCTTAATCGTATTGGATTTCTTTTCAAAGTATTTATAAATAAAATCGCAACAATATTCTAACAATCTTAAAACAGTTTTCGCCTCGTATGTTGGATTTATTTCTTTTGATTCTGAGACACTTCTTTTCTTTTTCTTTAATATGGAAAACTTACACTCGTGTTGTGTATTTTTTCAGAATCAAAATGACTAATGTATCGAAGAATGTTGTTGTGTCTGAAACAGTCCAAGTGTTGATTGCTGATACGACACGAGTACCAACTGCTGCTGCGGCACGAGTGCCAGTGCCAATGCAAACCGTTGTACCTATCTCAATCTCTCATGGGGAGAAACCTGAGAATTTCAACGGGCAGAATTTCAAAAGGTGGCAACAGAAAATGTTGTTCTATTTGACCACCTTGAATCTTGCAAGATTCTTGAACGAAGAAGCTCAAAATCTTAAAAGAGATGAGCAAGATAACCAAGTCTTCGCCATTGTGGATGCTTGGAAAAATGCTGATTACTTATGTAGGAATTACATAATGAAGGATAAACTGATTCTTTGTATAATGTATGCAATAACAAAATGACTGCTAAAGAACTTTGGAAATCACTAGACCATAAGTATAAAACTGAGGATATAAGCGCCAAGAAATTCATTGTGGACCGCTTCCTAGACTATAAAATAGTGGATTCTAAAATAGTGATCAGTCAAGTTCAAGAAATACAACTGATCATGCATGAGATTCATGCTGAAGGTATGAACTTAAGTGAAAGTTTCCAAGTTGCATGTATAATTAAAAATTTGTCACCAAGTTGAAAAGACTTTAAGAATTACCTAAATTATAAGCGAAAAGAAATGGGCATTGAAGATCTCAGGCTTCGTAATGAAGAATAAAATAGAGGATCTGGAAACGTCGGAGTCATCAATCATGCGGTCAAGGCAAATATAGTGGAACATAAACAACGTTCCAAGAAGCAAAATAACAAGGGTCCCAAGTTAGGGCCTAAGGGAGGAATCTCCAAGAAGCTGAAGTTTCAAGGCAAGTGCTTCAATTGTGACAAGATGTGCCACAAGTCTACTGAATGCAGACTACCCAAAAAGAACTTGAATAGAGAAGCAAACATGATTGAAGGTATTGCTTAAGATATTTCTGATATTAACCTCTCAGCTGTGATCTCAGAGGTGAACATGATAGGTTCAAACCCTAAGGAATTGTGGATTGACACTAGAGCTACTCGGCACGCGTGCTCCAATAGAAGTATGTTCTCCACTTTTGAACCATTAGAGAATGGAGATAAGATGTTTATGGGGAACTCGGCTACTTCATAAATCAAGGGCCAAGGCAAGGTGATCTTAAAGATGACTTCTGGGAATGAACTAACTCTGAACAGTGTTGCATATGTTCCTAAATTCGCAAGAACCTTGTATCTGGTTCGTTGCTTAATAATCACAGATTTCGTCTAGTGTTTGATTCAAAAAAAATTGTTTTGTCAAAGAGTGGAATGTATGTTGGTAGAGGATACATGAGTGGTGGAATGTTTAAACACAATGTAATGACCATGGTCAAAAATATCAATAAAGCTAGCTCTTTTACTTATATGCTTGAGTTTTTCAATTTATGGCATGGTAGACTAGGACATGTTAATTATGTTACTTTGCATAGATTAATTAACTTGAACCATATACCAACATTCCAAATTTATTCCAAACACAAGTGTGAAACTTGTGTTGAGGCAAAATTGACCAGATCATCTTTTAAAAGTGTTGAAAGAAACACTAAACCTCTTGATCTAATTCACACTGATATTTGTGATTTGAAAATGATACAAACAAGAGGTCGTAATAAATATGTTATTACCTTCATTGATGATAACACAAAATACTGTTATGTATATTTGCTTAAAAGCAAGGATGAAGCTATAGATAAATTTGTTCTCTATAAAAATGAAGTTGAAAACCAACTCAACAAGAAAATTAAGGCGCTAAGAAGCGACCGAGGTGGAGATTATGAATTGCCATTTGCTGACACTTGTGCTAAGCATGAGATTATACATGAAACTAGAACGCCTTATTCTCCTCAGTCCAACGGTGTTGCTGAGTGGAATAATCGTACATTGAAAGAAATGATGAATGCAATATTAATAAGTTCTGGTTTGCCACCAAACTTATGGGGAGAAGTTATACTTTTGGCTAACTACCTTATAAATAAGGAACACAAAAGGTATGAAGAGAAAACTCCGTATGAATTATGAAAATGAAGAAAGTCATCCTACAATTACTTACGAATGTGGGGATGTCTTATCAAGGTGGCAGTACATCCACCTAAGAAAGTGAAAATAGGAACAAAAATGGTAGATTGCATTTTCATTGGCTATGCACTTAACAGTAGTGCTTGTCGGTTCTTGGTGTACAGATCTGATATCACTGGTATACCAAAGAACACGATAATGGAGTCTAAAAATGCATCGTTCTTTGAAGATGTATTTCTATGTAAGTCAAAAGAGGAACCAAGTTCCTCCAAACGAACACATGCGACTATTAGTGAAGATAGTGAAGACCAATATGAAGAAATTGAGGATGAACATCGACGCAGTAAAAGAACAAGAACGAAAAAATCTTTTGGTCCGGATTTCTTGACTTTTATGCTTGAAGGTGAACCTCAAACCTTTAAGAAAGCGGTGAACTCTAGTGATGGTCCTCTATGGAAAGAAGTCATCAAAAGCGAAATTGATTCTATCTTGCAAAATCATACTTGGGAACTAGTGGATCTTCCACCCGGTAGCAAACCTTTAGGTTCTGATATGGCTAAAAATGGGGGTTAATCAGAACCGTCCAAATCGGGCACGAATCTTGAAGCCCGGGGGTAAAACAGTAATTTCACCTACAAATAGGATCTAAGCTGGGTACTAGGCCCCTCCGTCAAAGACCCAATAACCCACAAACAGATCCGCTTCAATCGGGCGCAGGTCTTAACCAGCAATAAAGCTCGATCAGAGGGATAGAATCAAGGCTTCTGATTAGACCCTGATCAACGGCCCCGATTCATGCCTATCCCTCCACTGGGGATTAGGGATTACATTCCTAATCTGTTTACAAGGAGAATATTCCTTATCAGATCACGGGGATTACATTCCTAATCTGTTCCCTAAGACGCCTATAAATACCCCCCATCCATCTCCATTAAGAGGTAATCAATCTCTCTCCAGTTTTTGCGCTCTTTCATAGTCTTCCGGATTACTGACTTGAGCGTCGGAGGGTGCGTCGCCGAGAACAACCCCGGTGTCTCGCACTTTTTGCAGGTGAACGGCAGGAGTCAGCGGTCAAACCCCGGCGGAACAGGTACGCAGGTTAACTATTCAGTTTCCCTAAGAATCCACAAATTCTATCTGTTTGCCCCCACACCAAAATTAGCGGCAACAGATTGGCGCCGTCTGTGGGAAACTAACGAATAGAGACCTCTCCTCTTCCCAGTGAACAGATCTTCTCCAGCCATGCCACCTCGGAAAGTCAGGTCAAGGGGGTCCAACCGAGGACCCAACCCTGATCAGCAGCAAGAAGTCCTCCCTAATCCCGCTCAGCAACAAGGGCAACTTCCCCCTACGGCGGAAGACCCGCTCCAACAGGACCTTCCCCTCCTAATCAGCCACCTCCTAAGGGTCCTAACCCTCAGAAGCAGCCTCTTCATCCAGAACACGTCTCCATCCACAATGCCTCCACAGACTCTATGGCCTCCCATCATCCCCGAGCCTCTGGTCATCACAATACCGCCCTCAACCGCCAGAAAGATGATGACCTCCACTGCCATCTGGATGAAAAGCGGGCCCGAGAGGGAACCTCCCGCCAACACCATCCGGGCGAGCGGTCTCCTCGCCACCGGTACTACAGGTCCCCCGTCCGCAGAGGGAGGAAAGAGTCCCCCGTGCATTACCGAAGAAGGCACTCCCCCGCGGGTCGGCAACAGCCCAGGAACAATGAGGCACCAATCACCCGTGTCGAGTTCCAGCAGTTCCAAGCGACCGTCCTGCAGGCTCTCAACCTCCGTCGAAACCCTAATGAGCCTAAGGCCCCATCTCCTCCTCCAGTCCGAAGCCCTCACCGATCTCCTCCTCCGGTCCGGAGCCCTCGAAGACGGTCCCCATCTCCTCGTCCCGCTCCTAGCAACTCCCGGCGTACCCCAAGTCCTCGCCGCTCCCGAAGTTACCATCACCGTAGCCCTCGCTCTCCCTCATACGAAGACGAGTCTAGGGGCTCGGCTGATTACCGTCGGAGAGATGACACCATGTACCGCCGTTTTCATGAGGTAGAGAGGCACCTAGGTCAGATAGACCGAGAAGAGGAGCTCAGGGGGAGGACCCTACGTCCTAGCCGACCCCCTTTCTCCCGAACTATAGTGGATGCACCTGTGCCGTTCGGTTTCAAGCCTTCCCAATTTGAGACTTACACTGGGGAGACCGACCCAGTTGACCACATCGAAAGCTTTAAGACCTTGATGCTCCTTCATCAAGCTTTCGATGCTCTCCTCTGCAAAACTTTCCTCGCAACTCTCAAGGGTCTAGCTCGGGAATGGTACTCTCGCCTTGCCCCCGCCTCGATATTTTCCTTCGAACAGTTCGAGACCCTCTTTGTCACCCATTTCGTAAGCAGCCGAAGGGCTGAGAAGTCCAGCATCTCCCTGTTGCACCTCCACCAAAAGAAGGGGGAGAAATTGAGAAACTATGTGAAGAGGTTCACAGCTGAAGCCAGATCCATAGCATCCTTCGACCAGTCGGTCCCTGCGGCAGCATTTCAATCCAATGTCCTCAACTCCAACCTCCGCTCCTCCCTCGCCAAGAAGCCTACCCAGAACTTTTCCGACCTCCTCCTTCGCAGCGAAAAGTACATCCGGGCCGAAGAGGCCGAGCAGCAACCCAACTGGGAGGGGTCTTCCTCCGGGTTTAAGAGAAAGGGAACAGAAGAAGGAACCAAGAAGCTCCAAAAGGATAACGCCGGCCAGCGTCGACCTCCCCCCAGATTCGAGAAGTACACTCCCCTCACCACTAATGTCTTAACCATTCTCGTGGAAGTCGAAAAAGAAGGGATCATACCTCCTGCGCCAAGGATGAACACCCCCGCTAAGAAAAGGGATAAGGAGAAATGGTGTCGTTATCACCGGGACCATGGGCATGACACCAACGATTGTCGTGCCTTAAAGAATGAGATAGAGGCCCTAATCCAGAGGGGGCAGCTGAGCAGGTTCGTAAGAAAGGACCGAGCCGAATCTCCCCCCCCCCCCGCCTAGGGGTGCTAACAAGCGTCCGGAACGAGAAGAGACGCCTGACTTCGAGGAAGAGTGAGTCCTCCACCTCATTCACGGGGGCCCAATGGGGGGCTCCTCAAACTCCTCTCGGAAGGCCTTTATAAGAGAAGTCAACTCGGTTCGAACCACCCCTCCTCCCAAAGGCCTCGGAGTGCCTGTCACGTTCTCCGACGAAGATCTTGAAGGAGTTCGTACCCCACATTGTGACGCACTCGTCATTAGCCTTCACATGGCAAATTTCAAAGTGGAAAGGATCTTAGTAGACAACGGAAGCTCCGTCAACATCCTCTTCCTCGCCGCCTTTAAAGGCCTAAAGCTCTCCCGAGACAAGCTCAAGCCCACCGGCTACACTCTCCACGGGTTCACGGGAGTTCCGGTGACTATTGAAGGGGTGATCACCCTCGACGTAACCGCCGGTCAAACTCCTACCACCCGAACGGAACCAATGGACTTCATGATGGTGGATGTCCCCGCCGCCTACAACGTCATATTGGGTCGACCCGGCCTTGCAGCTTTGGAAGCCGTCCCCTCAGCATACCATCTTAAGATGAAGTTTCCCACCCGGTCCGGGGTCGGAGAAGTAAGGGGCAATCAGGAGACGGCCCGAAAGTGCTACATGACCTCTACCCTTGGACCCGTCCTCTCCTTAGAAACTCTGGAAATCCCTCAAGATATAGCCCGGCCGACCTCTGAGCCGGTGGACGAGTTGGAGGAAGTGCCCTTCTCTGAGCAGGAGCTGGCCCGCAAGTTCTTTGTTAGCAAGACCCTCCCGTCCGCCCTATACTCAGACATTGTACAGTGCATCCGGAGGAACCAAGACCTCTTTGCTTGGTCAGCTGCAGATATGCCCGGTATCTCCGAAGAGCTTCTGGTCCACCGCCTAAGTGTCGATCCGGGGTCCAAACCGGTTCAGCAGAAGAGGCGCAAGTTCGCCCCCGAGCGTCAGCTCGCTATAAAAGAGGAGGTAGACAAGCTGTTGAAGGCCCGGTTCATACAGGAGGTGAATTATCCTGAATGGCTATCGAACGTAGTAATGGTGAAGAAGTCCAATGGGACTTGGAGAATTTGTATTGATTTCACCGACCTCAACAAGGCTTGCCCCAAGGACTCCTTCCCTCTTCCGAGTATTGACACTCTGATTGACGCAACCTCGGGACATGAGATCCTCAGCTTCATGGATGCCTTCTCAGGTTACAATCAGATAAGAATGTTCACTCCAGATATTCCGAAGACGTCTTTTGTGACCGACCAAGGCCTCTATTGTTACAGAGTCATGCCGTTCGGCCTAAAGAATGCAGGCGCAACATACCAATGCCTCGTCAACAAGGTTTTCCAGGCTCAGATCGGCCGGAACATGGAAGTGTACGTTGACGACATGCTTGTGAAAAGCATCCAAGGCATTGATCATGTGACCGACCTCCAAGAAGCGTTTGACGTTTTGAGAAAGCACAATATGAGACTCAACCCGAACAAGTGTGCGTTCGGCGTCTCATCAGGGAAGTTCCTCGGCTTCATGGTTAGCCTGCGAGGAATCGAAGCAAACCCGGAGAAGATCAAGGCCATATTGGACATGGCCCCTCCCAGAAATGTCAAGGAAGTTCAGAGGTTGACTGGTCGCCTAGCCGCCATAGGGCACTTTCTGTCGAAGTCCGGGGAGAAGTGCCTCCCGTTCTTCAAAGCCCTCAGGGGGGCTAAAGGATTTGAGTGGGGGCAGCAGCAACAAGACTCCTTCGACCAGCTTAAAGCTTACCTCGTCAATCCACCTCTTCTCAGCAAACCAACACCTGGCGAACCGCTGTACCTCTACCTGGTAGCCTCCGAACAGACGCTTAGTGCGGTCTTAGTCAGAGAAGAAGACCGGGCTCAGAAGCCCATCTACTATGTCAGCAAAGTACTCCGAGATGCTGAACTCCGATACCCGAGAATAGAGAAAATGTCCTATGCCCTGGTGATGGCCGCGAGAAAGCTCCGCCCGTATTTTCAGTCTCATTCGGTGGTAGTTCTTACCGACCAGCCGCTGAAGCAGGTCCTCCATAGGCCCGAGACTTCGGGACGACTGATGAAATGGTCTATCGAGCTGAGTCAACACGATATAACTTATTAGCCTCGGACCGCAATCAAGGCTCAGGTGCTAGCCGAATTCATTGTGGAAAGTACTATCCCTGAGCCCGACCAAGCAGTGAAGGAACCACCTGTGTGGTCGGTCTATGTTGACGGATCCTCTTGCAATGAGGGAAGTGGGGCAGGAGTCATTCTGGCCGGCCCGGATGACTTCATCCTCCAATACTCCCTCCGCATGAACTTCAAAGCCTCGAACAACGAAGCCGAATACGAGGCACTAATAGCCGGTCTTGGAATGGCCCGAAATGCTGGAGCACAACGCCTACGGATCTTCAGCGACTCCCAGCTAGTCGTCAATCAGGTCCTCGGCGAATATGAAGCCCGCGACGACAGGATGGCTAAGTACTTGGCCAAAGTTAAAGGCCTTATGGCACTGTTCGAAGAGACCCTCATCCAAAAGATCCCCCGAGAAGAAAATGCTCAGGCCGACGCCCTATCCAAGTTAGCCTCCTCTTCCCTCCAAGGTCTTGAACAGACCGTATTGATAGAAGTCCTACTGAAGCCGAGCATAGAGGGCGAAACACCCGACTCCGTTGAAACATTGCCTGTCCTCCTCGAAGACAATTGGATGAAACCCCTCGTCGAATTCTTAAGGGACGGATTCCTCCCCGAGGATCCGAAGGAAGCAAGAAGAATCAGAACCCGAGCCGAGCGTTATACATTAATCGAAGGCATCCTGTATAAACGCTCCTTCACCCAGGTGGACAGACGACCTTACCTGAGGTGCCTTTCCCCCGAGCAAGCCGACTACGCCCTGCAAGAACTCTACGAAGGCATCGACGGGGCCCATTCTGGATCCAGGGCTCTGGCACGCAAAGTATTGAACTACGGGTATTTTTGGCCCACTTTCCTACGGGACGCCGAACGACACGTTCGGCAATGCAGCTCCTGTCAGAATTATTCCGACATCCGACACCTTCCACAAGCACTGCTCACCTCCCTATCAAGTCCGATCCCCTTCGCAATGTGGGGGATGGATTTACTGGGGCCGTTTCTGCCTGCTCCCGGATAGTTAGAGTTCCTAGTCGTGGCAGTCGACTATTTCTCGAAATGGATAGAGGCCGAGTCCCTGGCTACGATCACCGAACATAGGGTCGTCCAATTCTTCTGGAAAAATGTGATCTGCCGATTCGGCGTTCCCAGGGTCATAGTCACGGATAACGGAACGCAATTTACCGGGGCCGCCTTCCGAGCCTTATGTGAAGACCTCGCCATACAACACCGATTTTCCTCCGTCTCCCATCCTCAGTCGAATGGCCAGGCCGAAAATGCCAACCAAAAGATCCTCTCGGGCATTAAGAAGAGGTTAGACAAGTGTTCCAAAGGCTTGTGGGTCGATCAGCTGCCTAATGTGCTCTGGAATTACCGCACCACCAAGCGGACCCCAACAGGCGAGAACCCGTTTAATCTCACCTATGGGTCCGAGGCCATCATCCCCCTTGAAGTCGGGATACCCTCTCCTCGTCTGATAGCTTATGAAAAAGAGCAGAACGCTAGAGAGCTCAGAGCAAGTCTAGATCTGATAGATGAAATCCGAGAGAGAGCTGCCATACGGCAACAAAGCTACCGAAGAAGGATTGAACTAGCATACAACAAAAGAGTCCGCCCAACGGACCTCAAAGAAGGGGATCTAGTCATCCGAAAATTGGCCATCTCCTTCCCGGGACAGAAAAGCAAACTGGCCCCGAATTGGGAGGGACCCTACAAGATCTCAAAAGTGATCCGGCCCGGCACATACCGACTAGAAGATCTCGAAGGCAGGGAAATTCCCAGGACTTGGAATGCCGACCATCTCTTAAAATACCAAGAGAGAGCAACAACGCCTCTCTAAGTAATTCGAGATGTCGAACCGTTCTTTTCCTGTTACTTGGTAGTAATTTTCTTTTATTTTTTCATTGTAATAACGGCTAGCAACTTTAGAAGCAGCCGATCATTGGATATTAATAAATAAAGTTCTTTCATATTTTTGCTACTATTATCTCTCTGCCTTTAACTCTTTAATCTCACGATGGTTCGGAGTCCAACACTTGGCTCGATTCTACTTCGCAAGTTCGCTCCTAGGCGAGCTAGAAGTAGTTCGCCATTCGGAATTGCCCCCACAACCGTTGGATGGTTCGGAGTCCAACACTTGCTCGATTCTACTTCGCAAGTTTGCTCCTAAGCGAGCTAGAAGTAGTTCGCCATTCGGAATTGCTCCTACAACCCTTAAACTTTCTCACGATGGTTCAGAGTCCAACACTTGGCTCGATTCTACTTCGCAAGTTCGCTCCTAGGCGAGCTAGAAGTAGTTCGCCCTTCGGAATTGCTCCTACAGCCGTTGGATGGTTCGGAGTCCAACACTTGGCTCGATTCTACTTCGCAAGTTCGCTCCTAGGCGAGCTAGAAGTAGTTCGCCATTCGGAATTGCTCCCACAGCCGTTGGATGGTTCAGAGTCCAACACTTGGCTCGATTCTACTTTGCAAGTTCGCTCCTAAGCGAGCTAGAAGTAGTTCGCCATTCGGAATTGCTCCTACAACCCTTAAACTCTCTCACGATGGTTCGAAGTCCAACACTTGGCTCGATTCTACTTCGCAAGTTCGCTCCTAGGCGAGCTAGAAGTAGTTCGCCATTCGAAATTGCTCCCACAGCCGTTGGATGGTTCGGAGTCCAACACTTGGCTCGATTCTACTTCGCAAGTTCGCTCCTAAGCGAGCTAGAAGTAGTTCGCCATTCGGAATTGCTCCTACAACCCTTAAACTCTCTCACGATGGTTCGAAGTCCAACACTTGGCTCGATTCTACTTCGCAAGTTCGCTCCTAGGCGAGCTAGAAGTAGTTCGCCATTCAGAATTGCTCCCACAGCCATTGGATGGTTCGGAGTCCAACACTTGGCTCGATTCTACTTCGCAAGTTCGCTCCTAAGCGAGCTAGAAGTAGTTCGCCATTCGGAGTTGCTCCTACAACCCTTAAACTCTCTCACGATGGTTCGGAGTCCAACACTTGGCTCGATTCTACTTCGCAAGTTCGCTCCTAGGCGAGCTAGAAGTAGTTCGCCATTCGGAATTGCTCCCACAGCCATTGGATGGTTCAGAGTCCAACACTTGGCTCGATTCTACTTCGCAAGTTCGCTCCTAGGCGAGCTAGAAGTAGTTCGCCATTCAGAATTGCTCCCACAGCCGTTGGATGGTTCGGAGTCCAACACTTGGCTCGATTCTACTTCGCAAGTTCGCTCCTAAGCGAGCTAGAAGTAGTTCGCCATTCGGAATTGCTCCTACAACCCTTAAACTCTCTCACGATGGTTCGGAGTCCAACACTTGGATCGATTCTACTTCGCAAGTTCGCTCCTAGGCGAGCTAGAAGTAGTTCGCCATTCGGAATTGCTCCCACAGCCGTTGGATGGTTCGGAGTCCAACACTTGGCTCGATTCTACTTCGCAAGTTCGCTCCTAAGCGAGCTAGAAGTAGTTCGCCATTGGGAATTGCTCCTACAACCCTTAAACTCTCTCACGATGGTTCGGAGTCCAACACTTGGCTCGGTTGTACTTCGCATGATCGCTTCTAAGCAGGCTAAAGATGGTTCGCCACTTGGGATTGCTCCCATAACAGCCGAGCCACTAGCAACGATCCGAGGGTTGATTGCGCTCGAACGTGCTCTGAGGTCTCGCCGCTCGACTCGTCTAACAGGGCTGCATGATCGGGCAGCAGAGACAAAGCTCCGCACCACTGGCCGAACGCTCACCTCACCGAGCGACGAACAAGCAAGCAGCCGACCTAAAAGCCTTGGCACAGCAGACAACAGTCGCAGAAATAAAGAACACGCAAGTTCGGCAACAACACTTTATTGATAAGCAAGATACGTTACAAAAACGGACGCGACAAGATTGCAGGTCGCCAATGAAAAAATTACAACGCCGACTTATTACACTTGGCTAAAAAAATTTTAAAAAAAAGGAAAAAACAGGAATGCAAGCGATCTCGGAGTCGAACTCTTCAGCGCTTTTTTGGAGCCGGCGCGTTTCGCTTCAAAGACACTCGAGAGTGACGACGCTTGTCTCCGGAGCGCGCCCCCAAACCGGCAAATTGAGACGTGTCCTCGGCACCACTTCTAGTAGCTACTCCGACGGATGCTCCGCTCGAAGAAATTGCTACCGAGCTTTGCACGTCCCCCGGACTAGGATGGCCGATCCGTTGACGGGTCGCCATCTCGTAGAAGGTAATGCCCCGATCACTCTCTGCGCAGGTGCACGAGGTGCTTCGGACGTTGATGGGTCCCGAATGCGGCTTAAGGTGAGCCACTTCCGCCTCCAACTCCGAGATCCGATCGCGCAACGAGTCGTCTTTGACTTTAACTTCGAAACGAGGTGGTATCGCGGAGTCCGGGACTCCTGATCGACTGGCAATGAGGCGCCGAAGGTGGGTGACCTCGATGCTTTTATCCACCGTCGCTCTCTTCAGCGCCTCGACCTCGGCTGTCAACTGGACCCGTTCGGATGTCAACTTGGCCACTTCGGCCGTCAACCCCTCGCCCTCACTCCGAAGCTTCGTCTCTACAGATTGTAGATGATGTATCTCGGAAAGCAAGTCGTCCCTCTTCGCTGTTATTTTGGACAAGTTATGACGGATGCATTGAATCCGAATCTCATTACTGAAAGCAGTGGGCGAATGTTCACCCTCTCTGGTGGGGGCTAGCTCGGCGATCCTGCTTTCCAAACGACGTATCTCGATATCTCGCCGGCCGAGGATAAGCTGGAGATGGTTCCGCTCGCTTTCAGCTCGGCGCAACCCAAGCTCGACTTCGTAAAGACGCTCTCGGCACCTCGCCAGGCACAACCTTGTTGCAGCGAGGCCAGCCTCGGTTCGAGCACCCTCGTCCGAACGGATTGCCTCGGCATCTTGGTCAACCACCATGAGCTGAAAAGAGATCGAAGTAATCAGCAAAAAGATCGAGCACTGCCGGAGTGCCACACTTGGAAAAAAATTGTTCTAAAAACAAGAAACTTTCGAAACAAGAAGGAGAATATTTGGAGAAAAGGGGAGCGAAAGACAAAGGTCCGAACACCAATACTTTGGAAAAACTTTCTCTTCATTCATGTCAAAAAGTAGCGGTGGCCAGTCCGCTATTAGGCATTACAGTGGTTGAAAAGAAAAACAAAAAACAAAACAAAAAAAAACGAGAGGCGAAGTCAAGGCGCGACCTCTTTCCCCGGGCGGTGAGTTCGGGTGGGGGTCGACTTCTCCGAAGGGGAGGCCGCCGCCAGCGGAGTAATCGCGGTACTGGGGACCTCATCAGTAGCACCGGCCCCGGCGTCGGCTTCGTCGTCACCCTCTTCCTCCTCTTCCCCTTCGGACTCAGGGTCAAAGCCCTCGACGTGTCCGGGGAATAGCCGCCACCCCGAGACATCCACCCTGAGGTACGCTTCCGACACCCGCTCGAGGGCGGCGGCGAAGGCCTTCGCCATGTTCTGCGCAAGGAACCCCTGGGCCTTCTCCAGGGTCGCGTCCTCCGCCGCCTTCACGGCAGCCGCCTGAGCCGCCTCGGCCTCGACCAACTGCTTGGCCGGCCCCTCCTTCTGCCAAAGGAGCTCGCCCTCCAGCCTCTTCACCTCGGCCTCGAGATGCTGGATCCTAGCCGACCTGCCCTCATGCTCGACGCGGAGCTTGTCGAGCTCGTTCGACAGTCGAGCTTTTTCGTTCCGAGCTTGGTCGGACTCCTGTTTCAGCTCCTTCTCAAGAGCTGCCAACCTCTCGGTGAGGTGGCCGAAGTGGACGATGATCTGTAATGAAAGAAGAACTAAAGGAGTTAGAAAAATCTGGGCTATGGAGAACAATGAATAGAGGAAGTTCGAGACCTACCGATACCGCCGAACGAGCGATCTCGATCACGTCGTCGCCCTCTCTCCCGGCCTCCATGGTGGCTCGGTCCTTCGGAGTGGCGAGATGCTTGATGGCCTGCATACTCGCCAGCGAGTTCTCGAGGAACCCGTCATGCTTCCGAACTTGCCAGTCCGGAACATGAATCCTCTTGTGCTCCTCCGTCAGGAGCTCCTCACCGGCCATTGAGAGTGGCGATGTCGCCATACCGAGGGCGGCGACGATGGGGAACTCGGAACCAGACGCAGGCACCGAAGTCCCAATCACGGTGACAACCGGACTGTCAAGGACCTCCACCTCCTCAACCGGGGCTGCAACCCTCGGAGACTTCGAGGTCGAGGGCAGCTTGGACGCAACCCTCTTCCACTTCTTGGGCGCCTTGCTTGCGAGCCCTGCCCTGAACCCCAGCACTGCGTCGTAGTCCATAGTCTCTGCATCAAAAGCGAAAATTGGTTAACATGTTGAAAACAACAAGGAAGAGAGTACGGAAAATAAGAAGAAAAAAAACTTGGCAAGAGCTGCGTACTGGGGTCTACGCGGCAGAGCCCTCCCTTGTAGAGGACGTCCTCCGTCAGCTCCCTCCAATCATACTTCGGCCGATCAAGGAGAATCCGGACGGCCTCTTCTTCCTCTACAGTTAGCTTCGGCATCGCCCTTGCCCTCTTCGGCACCCCTTCTACCCAGCCCGACGGGATCGGCCATGCCTCTCGACTCCGCACAACCAACCACTTCTCTCGCCAGTGCTTAATGGAGTCGGGGCATATAACGAGCCTGCCACCGTGCCTCGGAGTCAGATAATACTGGTACTCCGACTTGTTCCCCTGATGGAGCCGGTATAAAGTCCGAAGCACGTTCAGCTGCGGCACGATCCCTGCGGCTTGGTAGTGGAGGACGAAGCCATTTATCACTCGCCACGCATTCGGCATAAGTTGGATGGGGCTGACCCCGAACCAACTCACCACGGTAAGCGCGAACGCGTGGAGAGGGAGCCGAGCCCCAGCGATAAAGGCATCGACCGGCCAGCAACACATTGTCACTGGCAGCGGCGAGTTGGCCCTAACATCGGGTCCCGGCAACATGAGCTCGTACTCCTCCGGGATGTGAAAAGAATCCTGGATCGTTGCCAGATCCTCCTCGCGCAGGATCGATGCCGCATCGTCCGCCTCCGTCGTCTCCCTCGCGGCATTTTCCTCGAAGGACCTCCCCCTCCCATGAACGATTCGCTCGGCCTGGTTCTCTGGGAGCTGCCTAACTCTATGGAGCCCTGTCAGTGGCCCTGGCAGTTGTCCGAACTCCCCCATCCTCTTCGGATCCTCGACGATAGAATCCTTGCCAAACACCTTCTTGCCCTTGGTCGGGGTGGGAGTCGAGTCCTCGGCGGCTTCAAGGGAAGGCTCGGACCAAGAGACTTCTTCAGAAGCTACAGACATAATTCATAAATTACCTTGAAGGAGAAAGCTGCCGAAAAGCTTCACCAGAATCAAATGTCGACCACCGGAAAAATTCGCCTACACACAAGCAACCGTTTGAGCAAAAGAGAGGAGAAATGAGAAATGAGAGAGGGGGGAGAGGATTTATAGAGGAGCGCACGCCAAACGAGGTTAGTGGGCCTGTACTACCGGCCCATATACGCAAAACGACAAAGAGACTTCAAGCGTCGCCTTGTTTACCACGCCTAATCATGCGTCGCATTTAATGAGCATCCCATCTGATGGAAGTCCAGAGGTCACTGCATTTAATAAACGTCCCATCTGCCAGAGTTGTCAGAAGTTGTCAGAAGTTCAGAAGGCACACAGTAGATACAAACTCCTATGACGAAAAAATGACAAGTTGTGGACCTCGGCACCAGCTGCCGAGCGTTCTTGACACCGACCTCGTTATGGGGAAAAATTCAAGCTCGGCACCAGCTGCCGAGCGTTCTTGACACCGACCCTGTTACGGGGGAAAAATCAAGCTCGGCACCAGCTGCCGAGCGTTCTTGACACCGACCCTGTTACGGGAGAAAAATCAAGCTCGGCACCAGCTGCCGAGCGTTCTTGACACCGACCTCGTTATGGGGAAAAATTCGAGTTCGGCACCAGCTGCCGAACGTTCTTGACACCGACCTCGTTATGGGGAAAAATTCGAGTTCGGCACCAGCTGCCGAGCGTTCTTGACACCGACCTCGTTATGGAGAAAAATTCGAGTTCGGCACCAGCTGCCGAGCGTTCTTGACACCGACCTCGTTATGGGGAAAAATTCGAGTTCGGCACCAGCTGCAGAGCGTTCTTGACACCGACCCTGTTACGGGGGAAAAATCAAGCTCGGCACCAGCTGCCGAGCGTTCTTGACACCGACCCTGTTACGGGGGAAAAATCAAGCTCGGCACCAGCTGCCGAGCGTTCTTGACACCGACCTCGTTATGGGGAAAAATTCGAGTTCGGCACCAGCTGCCGAACGTTCTTGACACCGACCTCGTTATGGGAAAAAATTCGAGTTCGGCACCAGCTGCCGAGCGTTCTTGACAACGACCTCGTTATGGGAAAAAATTCGAGTTCGGCACCAGCTGCCGAGCGTTCTTGACACCGACCTCTTCATGGGGAAAAATTCGAGTTCGGCACCAGCAGCCGAGCGTTCTTGACACCGACCTCGTTATGGGGAAAAATTCGAGTTCGGCACCAGCTGCCGAGCATTCTCGACACCGACCTCGTTATGGGGAAAAATTCGAGTTCGGCACCAGCCGCCGAACGTTCTTGACACCGACCTCGTTACGAGGAAAGATTGGACCTCGCGCCGCGCCGAACTCCCTCCCAGCACGCACGACGGTGCCGAACTCGCTCTCCTCTTCGGAAAAACGCGCCGAACCGTATACGAACCTCGGCCCCCTAGTCAGCGAGCTCTGGAGAGGGCCGGGAGCGTGATACAAATACATATGCCCCTCAACGAAGGATAACGGCCAAGCTATTGCCCCAAAAAACAAGTAAAAAATTCGAAAAGGTAAGAAAGAACTCCTGGAAAGCAATTATAAAAGTGGGGGAGTACCTTCTCGCTCCCAAACGAACAATTGTTGCCCAAAAATTATCTTCCAAAACCCCAGGACGTCGAATCAACACTTTCTTAAGTCAAAAGGATATTCCAATAAGAGGCTTTAGAGCTACTTAGAGTTCGATCTACTTGAAACATCACCAAACTACCTCCCTCAAGATTCAAAACCTCCCATTTGGACTCCAACGCAACTCCGCTAGCCATTAAAACAGTTAAACTACTCCTCAAAGGCCGATCAAGCTCAGTCTTTAGGAGTGGGGGGCTCGTGATATGGCTGAAAATGGGGGTTAATCAGAACCGTCCAAATCAGGCACGAATCTTGAAGCCCGGGGGTAAAACGGTAATTTCACCTACAAATAGGATCTAAGCTGGGTACTGGGCCCCTCCGTCAAAGACCCAATAACCCACAAACAGATCCGCTTCAATCGGGCGCAGGTCTTAACCAGCAATAAAGCCCGATCAGAGGGATAGAATCAAGGCTTCTGATTAGACCCTGATCAACGGCCCCGATTCATGCCTATCCCTCCACTGGGGATTAGGGATTACATTCCTAATCTGTTTACAAGGAGAATATTCCTTATCAGATCACGGGGATTACATTCCTAATCTGTTCCCTAAGACGCCTATAAATACCCCCCATCCATCTCCATTAAGAGGTAATCAATCTCTCTCCAGTTTTTACGCTCTTTCATAGTCTTCCGGATTACTGACTTGAGCGTCGGAGGGTGCGTCGCCGGGAACAACCCCGGTATCTCGCACTTTTTGCAGGTGAACGGCAGGAGTCAGCGGTCAAACCCCGGCGGAACAGGTACGCAGGTTAACTATTCAGTTTCCCTAAGAATCCACAAATTCTATCTGTTTGCCCCCACACCAAAATTAGCGGCAACAGGTTCCAAGTGGATCTTCAAGAGAAAAATGAGACCTGATGGATCAATTGATAAATATAAGGCAAGACTTGTTATTAAAGGTTATAAACAAAAGGAAGGTCTTGATTACTTTGATACATATTCTCCTGTGACGAGAAAAAATTTCATTAGGATGGTACATGCAATAGCAGCTCTGCGCAATCTTGAAGTACATCAATTGGATATGAAAACAGATTTTCTTAATGGAAATTTTGATGAAGAAATCTACATGGAACAACCTGAGGGCTTTTTTAAACTCCAGGACATGAAAAGAAAGTGTGTAAACTGGTGAAGTCATTATATGGCTTGAAACAAGCTCCAAAGCTGTGACACGAAGAATTTGACAATGTCATGATGACAAATGACTTCAAGATCAATCAATGTGATAAATGTGTATATGTCAAAGACACAGAAAATGGATAAGTCATTGTATGTTTGTATGTAGATGACATGCTTATTATTGAAAGCAATGATAAGATGACTAAATCTGTTAAAAACATATTGAACTCAATGTTTGACTTGAAAGACATGAGACTAGCTGATGTTATATTGTGAATTAAAATCACAAGAACATCAGACAAGCTTATTTTAAGCTAGTCACATTATATAGACAATATTCTTGGAAAGTTTGATAAAGATAATTCTGGAATTGCCAGAACTCCGATCGATCTAACTCTACACTTATCAAAGAATAAAGGAGAGAGTATTTCTCAAGTAGAATACTCTATAATTATAGGCAGTCTAACGTACTTGATGAGTTGTACAAGACCAGACCTAGTCTATGAAGTTAGCAAACTAAGTAGATATACGAGTAATCCTGGAAGCGAGCATTGACAAGCAATTACAATAGTACTGAAGTACTTGTGTTTTACTCGTAACTATGGGCTACATTATACAAGATATTTGGCTGTACTTAAAGGATACAGTGATGCAAACTGAATATCTAGTAATAATTCAGAATCCACTAGTGGCTATGTGTTTACACTATGTGGTGCAACCGTTTCTTGGAAATCCTTAAAACAAACAGTGATCGTTAAATCCACGATGGAATCTGAATTCATCGCACTAGACAAATGTGGGGAAGAGGCTGAATGGTTACGTCGCTTCCTTTAGGATATTCCAAGGTGGACAAGGCCTGTGCCCCCAATCTACATATATTCAGACAGCCAATCTGCAATTTGTAAAGCACAGAGTAATATGTATAATGGTAAATCTAGACACATTCGTCGAAGATATAATACCATTAGAAAACTACTCTCTACTGGGGTTACCATGTGGACTATGTAAAGTCAAAGGATAACATTGCGGATCCGCTAATCAAATGGTTAAACAGAGAGCTAGATGATAAATCATCGAGGAAAATGGGACTAAAGCGCATTAAAGAATAAGTCACTACAATGGACACCCAACCTAGCTGACTGGAGATCCCAAGATCTAGGTTTAAAGGGACAACTAAATTGTAAAGACCAGGTTGGATCACTGTGGGGATTTTTCCATGTCTATTCCCATGATGAAACAGTGATGCCCGTAAGGTAACAGGTTCATCTAGGCTTTTAATGATTCTTATGCGTCGAAAATCCGAGCAGAGTAATGCGGGTTACTCTTAACTAAGAAATCACCTATGTAAGAGGGAAGATAGGCAGCTTCCAAAGAAATAATATAGGGCAATATTCCTATCAAACTCTTAAAGAACCAGGCGTATGTTCATGTCCAAAACGAACATAATAGTGAGAACTGAAATGCGTTAGGAAGATTTCTGTGTGAGATATGTCATCATTTATATAAATGACAGAATAGTTCAAGGGCATCGTGTCTACTGTTTAGTTAGTAAAGTAAACATATTTTCATAAGGAAAGGTTCGAAGGGTAACACCTACCTATCCTATACAGGTTTCAACCGCTGAATTCTATCACCAAGTCAGTCGTGTCAGTCTGCCGTGTCTATGGTTGTCAATTTCCATTCGTGTGGAGAATGTTAGAAATGAGTTTAATAACACCATTTTTGAACTAATTTTTTTAGCAATTTTTGAGTAAAATCCTCAGTGAATTATTGAGAGATCTTGATTGATTTATGTTCTCCTTCACAAGTAGATCAAAATCATATATTTATTTGCTAAAAACAGTTAAGGGGTGAATGAGAAAGTCTCTCAAAGTGAGACATTTTCATTTCTGAAAATGGGTTGAGGGAACATAGTTCCACATCGGAAAAATCAAAGGAATTATAAGAGGATATATAATAACCTCTTTCTAAGCATTGTAAGTGTAACACCCCGTAAAATTAAGTTATGACAATTTTGCCCATCGTGTGTTATACACGTGTATTTTGTACTGTTACGGGCAATATCTGTAACGTATTTTAGTATAAATATTATACGTATTTTGTATTTCGGCTATTTGTACATTTTTCTTCTTCTCGAAATTCATTCTTATCCTATTTGAGCCAACTCAAATATTAAATTTCAATCTTTGTGTTTTATGTGCATTGCATGTGTTATCGATGCACATGTCAATTACATATATTTTCCGTTATGTGAAATATCCGTAACATTATTAAATATACATGTTTTGCATTTTGACGATTTTCATTTTCCCAAATTAATTTTTATATTTTTCATGTGCATTGCACGTAGAATTTTATACATTTTGGTCTATAAAATTTTTCTAAGTTATGCACAAATTTTATCTTATTTATTTTTGTCTCATTTTATTATTCATTCTTAATTAAAATCCATAGGCCTAAGAGATTAATTTAAGCCCACTAAAAAAATAAGAAGCCCACAAATAAAATCCTATATTTATTTTTGTACACTTTCCTACACTTGTCATGTAAGAAGCACCTAGGGTATAACTAAAAACAAATTAATTAATAAAATAAAAGAGTGTGCATGTGTGAAGCACGTGCACGTGCTTTTGCACATGAGAGAGAGGGGTGAGTGGGATAGTGGTGTGTGGGAGTGGGTAGTTATTTGGGTAGTGGGAGCTTTCTTGGGTAGCGGGAGCTTTCTCATCCACACATTAACCCTATAAATACCCCCTCCTATTGTATGAACAAATTCACTAAATTAAAAGGAAACAAAAGAAAAGAGAAAAGAGAAAAGAAAGAGAGGAAGTGAGAGGCCAGATTTTGTTCTTGGAGCTAGGAGGCTTGCAGTTCTGTGCAAGGAGGAGAAGGGGAGCAATTGGTGTGGAGCTAGGAATATTCTTTCTAGGAGTTTTTCTACATTTTGCAACATAATAGGTGGGTGTCTCCTTACTTTCTAAGTTATTATAGATAGTTTATGGATGAATTGTTGATGCATGCTCGATGTTTAGACTAATTGTAGTTGATTACATGTGTGAAATCATGCTATAATTGATGTGGAAGCTCTTCCATGAGGCTTTGTTTTTTAGTTTTAATTGCACTTCAAAAATTATAACAATTAGACTAGTTGGAATCTAGTGCTGAAAATTTTATAAGAGTATCTTGTATGTGTCAGGAACATCCCTTTAAAATTTTATAAGATTTGGAAGGCGTTTACTATTTTAATAAAATCCGAACTTAAGACTAGATGGTGTTTGGCTGTTTCCTGGAAGTTTGTACACATTTCGGGTTTTGATCAATTCAACACTGTAAATGAAGTATTTTGAGAAAACTTATAACTAACAAATTGTAGTAATAAAGTCTAAGAATTAATATTTCATTGAGAATTGAATTTCTAATGATTTTTGTAAGATCGAACAGTGGCAGTATTTTAACTGCAGTATAGCATTCCGATCATACTGTATATTTTGAAGAATACTGGGTTATAGACATAATATTTTGAGAAAACTTATAACTAAGAAATTGCAGTAGACTCGTTTACCTTTCTGTAAAGTCTAAAAAATTAATATTTTATCGAGGAATGAATTTATAATGATTTTTGTAAGATCAAACAGTGGTAGTATTTTAACTGCTGTATAGCATTTCGACCCTACTGCATATTTCGAAGAATACTGGGTTATAGACTTAATATTTGGGAAAACTTATAACTACAAAGTTATAGTAGACTTGTATACCTTTAATTTGATTCAAAGAACACAAATTTTCATAAAGTATACAATTTTCTATTATTTTTACAAGTAGTATGAGCTGCAGTTTGCGGATTGTGAATCTATTATTTTTGTAAATGAAATTAGATGGAGTAATTGAGGATGAATGTAAATGATTTTAACTACAAAGTTGTAGTAGACTCATTTATGTTTCCTAGGAAGTTAATAAATCTATGTTTGGAATAATATTGGAAATTATATGATTTTCTCAATACCAATGAGTTGAGGTCTTTTTCTAGTTGTCATAAATCCTAAATAAGTTTTTATTGAGAATTATACTTGAAGTATCGATGAATATGAAAAGGGTTTTCTATTAATCAAATAAAAATTGTGAATTATCAAGTAAATAGTTATGTGGTTAACTAAGAAGTGTATACTTCATGATTGGCAAATAAGAACGAATGAAAGAATTGAATAACCTATGAATACATGAAATTGAGAATATGAATTATAAGAGTATGTATACCTCACAATGTTGAACATGGAAAGATGTGATTCTAGAGGCTTAGTGAGACCCAGGTATCGGCAAAAGTGATGAAAATGATTGATTGATTTGAGAAATGGCTATATGGGCTATTGTTCTCGGTATTTTGTTTAAGTCCGATAGGAGGGTAAGCTAGCTCTAGGTGGTATTATTTTATTCATGATTCAAATTAAGGATAGGCACTAGGAGAAGATGTAATAAAACTTGGACAAACGTAAGTGGGTTGTCTATGTATAGTCTGATGGTGGATTCCTGGACTGTGGTTGCTTGCGGGGTAAGACGATCCTCAATTAAATTTGGGATTATGATTGATTTGATGGTGGATTACAGGATCTTGAATAGTCGGGCGGATGGGAGGTAGTTCACCATTTTATATGTATATACCGGGGCTGGAGCGACACTTACGGGATATTCGCACGACGAGGATTTCCGTATAGTCTGACGGTGGATTCCAGGACTGGTCTGACGGTGGATTTCGGGACCAAAATTCGTACTCGTAGAATGTCTAAAACTTGATTTTGTTATCGTAGTAGAATATTCATAGCGAGAGATTAAACCCTATAATGTGGAGTACGATAAGGGCTTGCCCTCGAACCTATGTAGTGTGGGATGCATAGAATCTGACAAGTATGCATTAGTGTCATCGTAGTATAACACTTGCATTAGGCATTTAAGTCATATCATACACTGACATGTTTAGGATAATCACTATTGTACACTTTATGTGCATTCAAGTGTGTGGTTGCTAAAGTATGTGAGTTGCTATATTATAGCATAGCGGGGATCGTCGTGTACAGTATTGCGTCAGTTATATGTAACTAATGTGCCCACAGTATTCATTGCAGGGCTTGGATTGGCAAAGACTTAAAGATGGATTTGAAGCTAAAGGTTGTTTTAAATATTGATGTTTAATTTGTACATGTGTTATATTGTAATCTTTAATTTTCCGCTGCGTTGATGTAAAAGTAACAATATTGTATGAAAAAGTTTTAAATTCCTTGTAAAATTGTACGAAATGAAGTAAAATATCCTGTTGAGCTATGAATTACCGTATTTTGGAATTCGGGGCGTTACACTAAGATAGCTAGACAAGAGACTTTATCTCGTGCGTGCAGGGGGGTGGAAATCTCGAACCGGATTACATGCGACTTGTGCACGCCCGCACGTCCTGCGGACCGAAAGTTTTGTTTTTTTCCTTTGTAAATGGCTGAAATAACTGCAGAAATGGTTTTGTCTACCGTTTCAGTGCAATATTAAACATTTTATCTGCTGTTACAATGTACACATTCAATTGATTGTCTGCAGTTACACTGAAGACAGTCAAAGACATTGACCGTTGTCTGCTGTTAAAGTGTATGCTTTCAATAGATTGTCTACAGTTACACTGAAGGCATTCATAGCCTTATCTGTTGTTACAGTCTCTAACCCTGGCCCTATAAATAGAGGGGCCCCCCTCACTTTTTTTCCTACAAAAAATCTCCTCTCTTTCTCTCTATTTTGTTATGTTTTGTAAGTTCATTAGGTAATTCGATGATAGAGTTCTGACGCTACCAGTTCGAGAGCGTTACGTGGTGTTTGCGTGAACACTCTTCGTCGTTGTATCCTGGGAGACAGACGCCTCAACTAGCTCCAGCACCCGGACGAGGCGAAAACTGTTTTAAGGAGATTGTGTGCTACACAAGCCTCGACGCTCCTCTGCTTTAATAATCATCTGGTTTGTAATTTTGTAAATTCATTTCCATTCAATTTTTTTTATTTGAAAGTTTTCTTTCTATTCTCCTTCTCTTCTGATTTTGTGCCTCTTAATCATGTTGGGTTTCTTTTCGAAGTATTTTAAAATTGCAACACTGTTCTAACATATGCAACTCTTAACAACCAGGCAATAAATTTTTGTGCGACTTTCAGTTTGTGGATCAAACTATTTGGAAATGTTGGCACCTCGCAATTCCTTCCATTAGCAGCTGAATACGGAGTCTTCAAGGTGACTACTGACAGAGATGAATCATAGTAAAGGAGGTGATCGGCGACTTGATTCACTGGGACTGGCATTTGTAGCACAATATTAGAGATCGAACGTGGTATACTAGACTCGAACACAGCCGGAATACATTCCTTATAAAGGGAGATAAGATCGGCAACTCTTATTGAAGAACTCAACAACTCAACAGAAGCAATGATGCACATTCTATTCAGAGGAGCACAAAAGGTCCAAGCAGAGAATACATCAATCTTCATCTCGCTACTAACTTTCCAGCGAAGACCATTGCAAATTAGGTCATTACCAATGCAGAAAAAATGCTAGAGCCACGAACATCATTTCAGACTTTTAATAACCCAGACAGCTGAAGGGAGCTTAGACTTAGCAGATAATAGTGACTGGGGTTTACTAAAAACTTGAGCCAAATTTTTAGCTATAAGGCTTTCCTAAAGAGTGTCCATTCATCTCAAACCAACACCACAAAACTCAATGAGTCTACAAACTCTATCACATGCAATCATATACAAACCCTACGAAATTCTTGCTCAAGTTTATCAACAATAGATTCCGAGACCCAACTGCAAGCTAACATATATTTTGGGAGAGCTCGAGCAACTATTTTTTTAGAACAACTAACCTACCAGCAAAGCTAAGAGTCTTAGCCTTCCAACAAGATAGACGTTTAAGAATTTTCCACCACATCGCTGTAATTAGCAACGGGGATATAGGATGAGCTAATCATAGTACCAAGGTATTTGAATGGCATAGAACCCACCTCCATATGAAAAATCTAAGTGTGCGACGTCGCTTATTCAAACCAACACACTATCCAAAGAAAACATTAAACTTAATAAGATTCACATTCTGGCCGCTGAAAGAATAATAGGTATCAAATAGTTTTTTAATCACCTTACAGTCAGACACATTAGCACTAGAAAAAAGCAAACTATCATTTGCATAAAGTAAATGACTGATGGAGGTATTTTGATTGTCGATAATTATACTTGAGAGACTACCACTAGCAACTTCTTGTTTAATGAGACGAGATACCACTTCTGAACATTGGGTGAAGATATAGGGGTAGAGAGGACAACTTTGTCGCAACCCTATCGTCGAGCTGAACCAATCAAAAAGGAGAGCCTTTAACATGTACTGTCAATAGCGGATTCCCAACACAAGCCAGGAACCACCTAACAAACTTGGCGTTAAACTCAAACTGCAAAATAAAAGTTGAGAGATAATCCCACATAATCCTATTGTAAGCACACATCATATCAACATTTAAGGCCATAAACCCTGCACACTACTCTGACTTCTTCATGAAATGGAAAGCTTCTTGAGCACGAAAACATTATTTGAAATCAACTGCTCAGGAACAAAGGCACCTTGCTCCTTAGGTACGGGAGATCTTAGAATATGTTTCAAACGATTAACTAACAGTTTTGCAATAACTTTATATGAGAAGTTTCCAAGAATAATATGGCGATAGTCCTTAGTGCTTGAAGAACAAAAGACCTCAGAAATTATAGTCACGAATTTTGACTTCCACTGGGATGGTAAGGATGTCGTGAGCCATAAATCATTAACAACTGAAACAGAATCACCACCATATTCCAGTAGCGCTTATAAAATGTTCTAGAAAAATCGTCATGACTATGTGATATATTAGATGGCATTGACAGATGACACCATAGGTCTCACTTACTGAAAAGGGCATATTAGCTGATCATTCATTTCGTCATTAACTTGGGGACCAATGCAAGAAATAATTAAATCAAGACGTTGGTCAAGGGTGGGTAACCACCTATCCTTAAAGTAATCTACAAAACACTTTGACACATCCACTATCCTAGTAAATTGAACACCTGACATACTTTGTACCTTATAAATGGAGTTCTTGCTCGATGAACAAGCATGGTTCAATGGAAATATATAGAATTTCTATCTCGCATTCGATCCAATCAACTCAAGTTTTTTAATGTCAGAATTTCTCCTGCATATTGAGATTTTCTTGAAGCTCACGATAGTAAATCCTCAGCATATCAACCACCCCTGGAGAGAGCTGTCCTATACAATCCTTGAACTGTAAAGTCTCCACTTAATAAGAGATTTACCCTTAGTGAATATATTACCGACCACATTATGGTTCCATGACCTAAATGCCACCTTCACTTTACAATTTTAAAGAAATAATCTATGAATTTTATCACCAATTAACGTTGTGTTGCACACGGAACCAACGACCTCCTCATATTTTGGAACTGAGGCACAAAAATTCTATAAACGAAAAGGTTTTGGACCACTTGCATCAATATCTTTTGTATTAATTAATAGTGGACAATCATCTGATGCTAATCATATTAGATGAGACACGGAGACCAGATGGAAAAGTTGAAGCCAATCTACCGAAACTAGGCATCGATCAATTATTTTCCAAATTTTAGCTAACCAACCCCTCCTCCCAATTATTACACCAAGTGAAAGGGGCAAGTCACACAAACCACATTCACGCACTAGCTCTACTCGAAATTCAATCATGTTTGAACCCTGAACTGAAGACCCACCTCTTGGTCAGAAAAAACAAGAATACTACTGAAGTCACCGACATACATCACTGAAAATTCTCTACTAACAACTTGACAAATAACCTTCCAAAGTTGTCCACGAGTGATAAAACAGGTGCTTGCATAAATACCCACAAAAACAAATTCTTTATCCCCAACTTTTATAAGACGTACAATAGCTTGAGAATCACTATAGAGACATTCCACAATAGAATATTATCACAGTAACGACATGAAGCATGTTGAAAAACTATTTGCATAGTCCTATCAAGCTTCATATGAGCCAGATCAATTTTTCCAATATCAGCATGAGTTTCGAGAAGAAGTAATGCCTCTTGTTTGTGAGTTTGCATAATTGACTTATGAACAATAGGAGCTTGAGGTTTAAGGACTCCTCGACAATTTCAGCTGGTGATTAACATTGGACAACAGTTGTCGGTGTAGGAGTGTCCTTACTGGTTGCTGGATCATCGGTCTCAATTATCTGGGATGAGTCATGACCACCATCAACTTGCATCTCTTTGAGGTTGGAGACATAACTAAAACCATGTATCTTCTTCAAACTATCTCCATTATAGGACCTATAAAGAGGCCCCTCTGATGGCACAACTGACACCATCTGCCACTTCGGTGGTGGGAAGGATGCCACAACCAACTTAGGCACTCCACCAGCCTCTAAGGTAATTAGTTTATCTGAATTCAGCATAACATGGGTCGACTTTCTATTATTAAAAGCTTCTCCTAATATGATAACCTATATCCCTCGCTCTGTTGGAGGAGAAACTAAGCTTACATCTAAAACACTATAACTTCAACAAATTGGGGCCCACCTACTGTGGCTTTATCAATCTGTTCGCCAAAATTTGATGACCCTTCGTTAGACATATCCACAAGCCCAACAACATCGCCCTTTGTAATGGGCTCCACTCAAGTTATGCCTTTGAACTTTGGAGTGGGTTTTGTCTTGTCTGAAGATTTAACATACCCATTCATAAATACACCCCCTTTCAGTTTATTACTAGATTAGCAAATTAAACTAGGCCCAACAATGAAAGGGTTTACTTTCAAATTATCCCCACCTACATGCTCCTTTGTCGCCATTGCCACAAAGATCAGAGGTTTGACAAATGTCTAGGAGATCGCCTCCACTGCATGGAAACGTCCATAATATTTTTTGAACTTACTCGAACTTGATTGCGCAAATTTGCTACTAACGGGCTATGGCGATTTCACAACTGCTTTCCCCCTAGATTTACTGACGATACCGTTACTACCAATAGGAGTAGACCGACGCAGTTTGCTATGTTCGACCTTCATCCATGGACCAAGAAAATCCTCTTTGGCTTCATTCACAACCTCAGTAGTTGCATGTGTCATGTTAACATCATTAATTGCCGAAGAAATCTCAGTCTGAAAGTAGTATTGTCATTACTGGTGAATGAAGCACCATGATTACCAGCTACCACAGCTACACCCACAACACTGTCAATTGCTTACGGACAGGGACATGCCACGACAGAATGGGCAACTAGGCGACACCTGTAGTAGAAGATACCCACACTTTCATTCACAAAATATTGTCATATTCTTGCCCCACCACGCAAGTCAATGAACCTCCCCCGAACGAGTGGTTTTGTTAGATGAACCTCTACACAAGCACATGCATACCCGTAGTAACGAACTCGTACAAAAATCTATTTCAAGAGGTTTCCCAACAATATGCACGATATCAAGCACCATTCCACTCTCAAAATACTCTGTATGAAGGCTAGGTAATTGCAGCCACAACACGGAAGTCTCAGTAACATCCACAACAAGACAAAATTGTGGTCTCCACTCATGTAGAGCCAGAACTGGTCCACCAATAACCCACAGTCCTCCAGTTTGGACAGACCTCATATCTTCCTTACCACTGAACTTGAATAAGAAATGCTTTTCAAACATCAGGTTCACATCAAACTCTCTTTTGAGCTACCACTTCTGCCCCATCACACGGCTAACAAAACTTACTTCAAATTGGCAACCTAAAAACATACAAAACATGGAATTTTTTCAATGTAAGCATGAAACCTCAACTTTCACTAGATCAAACTCTCGAGTTTTAGTGAATTTTTTTTCTAAACGTGTGAGTTCCTCAACCAAAACCTTCTGATCTATTAGACTCATCTTAGATCGGTGTTCAATAACAACCTTAGGACCTCCTGAGAGATCCGAAAAGAAAGAACAGATCCCTGCAAGATAACCTTGAACCCCATATTTGGAAGGTGATATGGCTAAAATTAGGATTAAATCGGGACCGTTCACATCGGACACGAATCTCAAAGCTCAGGGGTAAAACGGTAATTTCACTTACTAACGGGTCTGAAATGGGAACTGGGTCTTTCTTCACGACCCAATAACCCACGAACAGATCCACCTCAACTGGGTACGGGTCCCAACCCGAAACACACCCAGTCCAGAAAAGATAGAATTAGGATTTCTGATCAACGACCCTGATTCACATCTATCTTTTCTCCGGGAATTAGGGATTACATTCCTAATCTGTTTACTAGGAGAATATTCCTTATCAGATCACGGGGATTACATTCCTAATTTGATCCCTAAGACGCCTATAAATACCTCCCATCCATCTCCATTAAGAGGTAATCAGTATTTTCTCAATTTATGCTCTTTCTTAATCATTTCTGATTACTGACTTGAGCGTCGGAGGGTGCGTCGCCGGGATCAACCCCGGTGTCTCGCACTTTTTGCAGGTTAACGGCGGGAGTCAACGGTCAATCTCCGGCAGAACAGGTTAGAGGCTTGCTATTCAGGTTTTTCACGAATCCACAAATACTATCTGTTTACCCCCACAGCAGATTTAGCGGTAACAGAAGGGAAGGCCCTTCCTGTATCCACAACACCTTCAGTCACCGGATCCACTTGGTCCACCGCCCTCAGTCATCATCACAAAACCACCAAGCCGACAACCACGAGATCCCGAGATCTGATCTCACAAATGTGAGATAGCTTTCAAAACCCCAAATCGTGCGAACCTTTAAAACCCTCCAGATCGCGTTTAATTTTCAATATTGAATTTTAAAATTTAAAATTTAAATCCTTTTTACCCCCCCCCCCCCCCCCCCCCCCCCCCCCCCCCCCCCCCCCCCAAAAAAAGAAAAAGAAAGATAATCCGAACATCTACGTGTAATGCACACTAATTCAAACTCGACTAACTAAATAATACGCTATCCACCACCGATTTTTTTGCCGTCATGGGCCACTTTTTGATAGTATTTGCGTTTTTGGGCCAGTTGCCAAACTATTAGCGCTTTAGGGCTAGCCTGTGCCACGTCAGCAGCGGCCGCTATTCCCAATAGCGGCCTCTTCATTTCGAGGTCGATAATGGGAATAGCAACCTATGTTTTAATTTTTTTTGAATTTTTTGTTTGCCGTCGCTATTCCCACTAGCAATCATAGTATAATGAGATTAGTCGGCTCGAATGAATGTATTGAGACACTTAGCGATTCCTAAAAAGTTTTTCCCAAAAATTTAAAACTGAGGTCACTATTGCCAATAGCGACCTCAGTAGGAAACAAAATATACTTATTCTTTGTAAAATTTGCAAAATAGTTTTACAACTAAGGCCTCTATTCGGAACAGCGACCTTAGTTTTAAAAAAAAATTGATTGTCATTTTTCAGAGAGCGAAAGGTCTCTAGATTTTGCTAAGTACTAGAATACAACTCATTAAAGGTCGCTAATCCCATCAGCGAATTCATTATACTAAGGTCGCTAGTGAGAATAGCGACAGCAAACAAAAAATTCAAAAAAAATTTAAACATAGGTCGCTATTCCCATTAACGGTCTCGAAATGAAGAGACCGCTATTGGGAATAGCGGCCGCTGCTGACGTGGCATAGGCTAGCCCAAAAGCGCTAATAGTTGGACAACTGGCCCAAAAACGCAAAATCTTTCAAAAAGTGGCCTATGTACGCAAAAAATTCTCCACCATCCCCCCCGCCGTCAAAGCAACCAACCAATGGCAGCTCTCCCCTTCTCCTCCCTCCCCCTCCTCCCTCATCCCCACCTCTCCTTCTCCTCACCCCCAAACCCTAATTTCCCCTCCACCTCCCTCCCACTTCCCAAATCCCCCTATCGACAATCCACCACCGTCCATTCCTCATCCAACGGTTCCAATTCCCCCCTCTCCTCCCCTCCCAAAAAACGCCGCTCCCCTCTCCTCCTCCCCCTCGCCGCCTCCGCCGCCGTCCTCCTCCTCGGATTCCGCGCTCGTGCCAACTCCCAGCCGCCTCCCCCTCCTCCGCCAACCCAATCTTCAGGTACAAAAAACTGACAAAGCTAAGCACAAATCAAACCCCAATTTGCTTTTATTTATCTATTTTTTGTCTGTTTGGTTCTTAGAACTGGAAGACGAGGAAGCTCGGGCTGCGTTCGAGCAATTTAAGTCGAAGACATTCGCACTGACTGTGCCTCTGAGGATCGTCGCTCTTCGGGGGTCGATTCCGCCTTCGTGGGTTAAGGTTTGTGTTTTTTCCAAGCTGAATTTCGAGTTAGCTAATTTGTTTCTCCACTCACCTCCAATTTTGAATTTAAAAATTTTTGTAATGCACATCTATGCAACCTATGAAAATATCATTATAGAAAATGACCGACAAATATTCAAATATGAAACCTATGAAAATATTCAAATATGAAACCTATGAAAATATTCAAATATGAAACTTGGTTAATCCTTCAAGCAACAAGGAAAGCAATAAGAAGCTCATACCACATCATGAATTTTATAGCAAATGAAACACATGAATTTATGCTTAAATTTTTAGAGTAAACAAACAATTTAACACGAACATACACATATTAATGAGCTTGAATTATAGAATTTGTAAGCAATTCAAAAATTTACTCACTGTCAGTCTTAAAAAGGTAATGAAAATGAAAATATAAAAAGGTAACGAGAATGAAAAGAATAAGAGCAACAGTGATAGTTAATCATGGGTAAACCAGATTAAAAATTTGTTCCTTACAACAGGTAAATTTTTGTTGCAAGGGTACTTCAACAGTGACAGCCTGGTCAAAAGAAACAATCACTTTGACAAGATATAAACCTTTTTTTTTTTATTAAAATTTTAATTTCTTATACAATCAATAAGTTCTACATCTTTTTTTCAACCTCACATATCATCTCATTCAAATTGAACCATTCACAGCCTGAAAGTTAGCAATAAGCCCATCCACCTCTTTCTTCTGAAGATGAAGATACTTCGCCATGAAGATCCTAGCATAACGCTCATCGCCTCCCAACAATGTAAAAGCCCTCCCAAGCTCTTCATCTACATACTCCCCCACAGGGCAGATCCACCTTGTAGGGAAGGGTGTCAATTGACCCCCTTGAACTTTAGAAAAAAAAACTATATGTATTTGGGTATTTTTATAAATATTTACAACTTCCCCCCTTGAACTTTTAAAATTTGCATAGAGACTACACAATTTGGGTATTTTTGTAAATTTTTACAACAATCGAGCCCTTTTTTCCTCTAATTTTATTTCATATTGTTCTTTGACGCCCTTGAGGAAATTTCCTAGCTCCGTCCTTGCTCCCTCAGAGCTGACATGATTATGTAGTTCAACTCCTTCAACCATTTATAAGAATTATCTTCACTGTGTGCGGTACTGCAGTAACAATAACATCCCCAAACCACTTCACACACTCAACAAGCTTATCCACTGCAGGCACAACATCTTCAAGCTCCTTCTTCATTTAGCTTTACCCTCCCCCATCTCCTTGCCATAATGAACACCTACATATTTATGCTCCTTCGAGGTCACCAAATTCTCTCCTATATGTTGCAACTCTTCATCAATCAACACTGCATTGTCAAGACTAGATTCCAAACTTGCATATGAATCCTTCTTGAAGTACCAAGTTGTATGGTCCTTACCACATACAATCCTTAGCTGGTCAACATCATAGGCAAGAGGTGCGTTTATTTACTGCTTCCACTCTAACTTAGCCTACATATATCCATACATTAGCATTTATAAAAATACCAATGAGTAAGGAGATGCTATTAACTGTAACTTTATCAAAGTGATATACATTATCGTGAAAAGATTATATAGAAAACCATCATGCTGCTTCCTACTTTTTTATATAAACTATATAAGTGCACTAATATAACAGAAAAGTGGCTAGCACTTCAACATATATAATGCAGAGGACTCTCAGTAAATAGTGAGTGTGAATACACAAAAATAAATAAATAAACAAGAAAAACCTTGAAGAACATCTCTATGGGCCCGTTTGGATAGCTTTTCAGAGCCCATTTTGTGAATTTTTTTTTGTGAAATAGCGTTTGGTTAAGTTTTCATTTTGGCATATTTTCACAAAACTTATCCAACCTCCATTTTCTCTCTTTTGGCTTTCCCCCCTTCCTCTCTCTTCTTTGATGCCTAATCCCCCTAATCCCCTCCCTGCTCTTCTTCTCCATTGCCTTCAAAACCCTACTAGCTTCCTCCTCAAAGCTCCGAGCTTTCTGCTGTTTCTCCACCGCTGCCGCCGCGTCAAAGCCCCTCCTTTTCCAACCCAGATCTGAAAGCCCCTCCTTTTCCATACCCAAAGCCGAAGGCTCTTTTCTCTCCAGATCTGAAAACCCTTCCTCTATTTTCTTTTCCCCCCTTCCTGTTTCTTCGTTGACAGCCGACTTTCCCCCTTTTCACCCCCGCACGACGCTCGGATCGATTGATGGTCTGTGAGACCAGATCTGCTTTTACAAGAAGGTGTATTCGAGAACACTGTAGTAGAATCCAACGTCGGCTGAGGAAATCTGTCGGAGACAACTTCTTGAGGTTTGAAAAACAACAAACCAAGGTATGATTCTGATCGATTTAATTTTTTTGCTTCCAAATTAGGTTGGGTTTTGGGTCGTTAGTTATTTCCAAATTTGGTTGGAAAAAAATCCCTTTTTTGACGTATATTTTTTGCCGGATTACCGATCTGAGGGAGCCAAAACAAAATTTTGCTCCGGTTATTTGGAGATGATCAGTACTGATTATCAAGTTTGATTTCGATTTGTTTATTCCAGATCTAAAATAAAAAATTCTTACTTCTAATACTGGGGTTATACTAAATTGAGACATTTTTTTGTACTGAATTGAAATTCGGAATGATGTGTTTTGACCCTACGGCGACGTCGCTTTTGTTAGTAGTTGAAATTGGATATTTCAATTTGACTGGATTAATGATGGTGCCTGAACTGGAATTGGAGTTTATTTTTTTTAATTTGATTTCGATTGAACTGGAGGTGGATAGTACACATCATCTACAAGTGCTATAGTAACGTCAAATTAATACTGTTCACTGTTATTGTTTACCAATTGATGAATGTTATTTTATATTGATCGTTAAGGGAAAGGAGATTGAGATGGAGAGTGATCTTGGCCTTTGGCCATCTTGTAATGTATGTATATTGATTGACATGATGGAGGCCGAGGTTGATCGAAATAGTTTGAAAAGTTCAAAATTTGATGCAAGACAATGGTCTCAATTCATGGCTTCTTTGAACCAAAGTTGTAATCGTGCATACACGCTTAAACAAATAAAAGAAAAATATGGACGACTTAAGATGCAGTGGAAAGCGTTTCACGATTTGAAGAATCAAAGCGGTATGGGTTGGGATGAAGAGAATCAGACAGTGACTTGCGATCCCATTGTTTGGCAGGCATATGTCAAGGTTCACATATAATTTTTTTTTATGCTGCTGTGGAATTATGATCGTAATATACTTATTATTGACTTTAATACTTGTAAACTAACAACACAATAATTTATAAATAGGCACACCCTAAAGCTACAGAATTCAAAACAAAGGGTTTGGCCAATTATGATGCGTTGACCAAAATTTTTGCTGATTCCACTGCCGAGGGTTTACTTTCTAGGGCTTCATCTCAAAGGGTGTATGACTCCGATGAGGAACGAAGGGTCAACCTTGAGTTCATCCACCCAACTCCCCCCAATGCACCACATGTAAATTTGGTTGATGATGATGATTACGAACCAATGCATTCGGGGTCTCATAAGAGACGCTCTAGTGGGTCTAGCGGTCGAGCAACAAAAAGCTCAAGAATGGATGTTGCTGTTGATGCCAATGTCGAAAAGTCTATTGCAAAAACAGAATATTATAAGAAGAAGACCAGCGGTCTAAATGATCGCTCCGTCGCAGACGATCAGTCGTCCATTGACAATGCCATGTTAATACTAAATGGTTTGGATGGGCTTAATGATGATATGATCGTTGTGGCAATGGACAACATAATTCATAACCCAAATTGGCGTAGAAGCTTCATTCTAATGAATCCGGAGTGGAGAGTAAGGTGGTTACGCACTCTTGTGAAAAAATAATTTTAATTTATTAAATTCGATCAAAATTCATTATGTATTATTTAAATGTAGCAGTTTATTGACATATTTCTGTATTAGTAGTTGGGTGAATATGTACTGGCACAATGAGTTTGATTTGCTACGGTATCGTTTTTAATTTTAGCTGCACTCGTCTTCCTACATTCTTGCTGTTTGTGAATGCTTATATTTAACTTTGCAAGACAACAATTTTATCAATTGGAGTTTATTATTTATATGACCTCCATTATGTTCATAGAGTATTTAAAATTAGAAGTATTCTTTATGCAAATGTATTCTAATTTTTACAGTGTTCTGTACTATTGTACTTGCTACCATATTGATGGACTCTTCAAGTAACACGTCGTCAAGTTCTAATGAATCCGATCTTGAGGACTTGTTCTTTCTTCAAGAGATGGAACACATGTATAATAATAAAAGTCCCAATTCCACGTCCAAACTATCAGGTCGTGAATACCTACAAGAAGTCTTAGACGGTCCACCGGCCAAATTCTTTTGGGTGTTTTGCATGAATAATGACTGTTTTTTGGCTTTGTGTCAATTTATAATAAATGACAACTACCTTCAGGAAACGCCTGAGGAAATACAAAAAAGGCACTTATCTCATCATGAAAATGTTGCCATTTTTTTGTACATTGTCGCTCACAGTAATACAATGAGGCTTGACTGTGGTCGGTTTGATCAATCATTGGAAACAATTCAAAAACATTTCACTGATGTGTTGAAAGGTTTGGTAAGAGCATCAACAGTTCTTATTAAACACCCAGACACGGTACATGTACATGAAAAGATCAGTGGTTCCCCAGACTTCTATCAATGGTTTAAGGTATTTTGTGCATTTCATGTTTAAAACCGTTTATTCTAATGATTCAAATGTGTTCAATAAAGTAGTAGCTATCTTCCTCAATAATGTAGGGAGCTATTGGTGCTGCCGATGGTACCTTAATACCTGCTACCGTACCCGCTAGCCGACAAAACAGTTGTCGCGGTCGAAAAGGCGATATATGTTAAAATGTGCTGGCAATTTGTGATTTTGACATGATGTTCACTTTTGTTTATGCGGGTTGGGAAGGAAGCGCTAATGACTCCCGCGTAATACATAGTGCATTAACAAAAGGATTGTTGCCAATCCCGCCCGATGATAAGTACTACTTAGTAGATTGTGGGCACACAAACATGCCAGGATTTTTAGCTCCCTACCGCGGGGAGCCATATCACTTGCAAGATTTCCAAGGCCCTAACCATGCACCCACCCAATATAAGCAACTTTTCAACAAACAGCATGCTGATATATTCTGATCCTATAGTTCTTATTTGGGATAATGACAACCTTGTTGATGTTGTTCTGAACCTACAGTTGTTATCTTATATTTGGAGTATATGACAACTTTCAAAATAACCATGTTGTTACTAATATATAAACCATCAGTAGGTGATAATCTCCCACCATGATGGGCATCAATACTCATCACATCATTGTATTGGTTTGTGTACACTAATGAAAATTAAACCCAGTTAAACTGATACCTTCCTCAAAACTAGAAGAACTCATCACAAATTTGAGGAAGCCATCAGAATATGTTGGAATTTGACAAATAAGGCAATCAATGGATATGATGAATTTTGTAATGGATACTACACTTTCAAAATTTGGAAGTGATGATGCTATATTCTGATCATTTAATACTCTTTGGAGTAATTATTGTTGTTTGCTTTTAAAAGAAAGTAAGGCCTGAATTTTATCAGTTTGTGATGACTTCTTCTGTGATATGAGAAAGCAGTCTGAGTTTAACTGGGTTTAATTTCCATACTGTACACAAACCACTACAATGCTGTGATGAGTATTGATGCCCATCATGGTGGGAGATTATCACCTACTGATGGTTTATATATTAGTAACAACATGGTTATTTTGAAAGTTGTCATATACTCCAAATATAAGATAACAACTGTAGTATTAGCACACATGACTGATGGTATAAGTTTGGATTCTAAATGCTTGGGATGACACGATCTGTGATATGAGAAAGCAGTCTGAGTTTAACTGGGTTTAATTTCCATACTGTACACAAACAAATACAATGCTATGATGAGTATTGATGCCCATCATGGTGGGAGATTATCACCTACTGATGAATTATATAATAGTAACAACATGGTTATTTTGAAAATTGTCATTACTCCAAATATAAGATAACAACTGTAGTATCAACACACATGACTGATGGTATAAGTTTGGCTTCTAAATGCTTTTGGGATGACTTCTTCTATTCTTTGAGGAAGGTTTCCGTTTAACTGGGTTTAATTTCCATATTGTACACAAACCAATACAATCCTGTGATGAGTATTGATGCTGCCTATGGTAGGAGATTATAACCTACTGATGGCTGCTACATGGCTTTTTTCTGGCTTTGTATTGGGTTATTAATAAGGTTTGAGTTTCAAATTTGTAAATTAGACCCATATTGTACACAATTTATACCATCCTGTCATGTGTTGCGATGCTGCTCATGGGTATTGAAACCTTGTGAATGCTTATATTGAACACTTCCTGCTTTCTAAGGGAGTCAGAAATGAGTTTCAGTTTGGAAAATTTCTTCCATACTGTACACAATATTTCCTGTCAAGGGTTTTGATGCTGCTGATGGTAGCTGGTGGCTTCTGGCTGTTTGTGATGACTGCTTCTGTGATTTGAGGAAGGTTTTTTAGTTTAACTTGGTTAATTTCCATATTGTACACAAACCGATACATTCCTGTGATGAGTACTGATGCTACCTATGGTAGGAGATTATCACCAACTGATGGCTGCTGGATGGATTCTTTCTGGGTTTGTAATGGGTTATTAATAAGGTCTCATGGCATGCTGGTTGGTAGATCTTAAAAGGTGTTTGTATTGATGGATTCTGATACTTGTGTTGGCTTCTGATACTTGTGAAGGATGTGATGGCTGCTGATGGACTTATGTAATGGCTGCTTCGGGCTTCTTTGGAATTTTTTTGTCAGTTTCAATTTGTAAAATATCGATAGAGTGTACAATTACCTTCCTATGATGAGTTCTGATGCTGCTAATGGCATATGATGGACACTGATGGATTGGAATTGTTTTTGTTTTTGTTTTTTGCTTTGTAAGAGGTTGAGGTGTAATTTTAACATTAGAAAGTGATAATTCTTGTTACTATGTTATAAATTTTGAAGGATTCTCATGCTTGTAATGCGAAATTGATGGTTGGGCTATCCAAGTTTGTGAAATAAATGTAACCAAACACAAATTTGTAATGGATATTTTGTACATTTATTGGAAATTTGCATATTGTGTCCAATTGCTGTATTAGCCGACTCTTACACAATTCAAATAAAATTTTACAGAGTTGAAAGCTTGCCAATGATGGAAAGATACCAAGAAGAAACAAAAAAAATTATAGCGAAGAAAACTTCCTTATTGTAGCACGTTGCTTGTTCGTATATTGGTAGAACTTGGGTCTGTAACTGCAAAAAAATAAAAAAAATTCATAAGAAAACTAATGCAAATTCATTAAACATACACTCTGGATAAGCTCCTTGTCAGGAAAACTGAAAAAAAAAAATTGTTGCCAAACTGGAAAAAAACGGAAGAAAAAAAAGGATTTCAAAATAAATTATTATCAAACAGTGTTTTACAGTCTAGTTTTAAGAAAACAGCGTTCAGAATTTTCTTTTTAACCAAACAGGTTTTACAAAATATTTTCAGAAAACAGTTTTTCAGAACACTATCCAGACAGCTTTTACACTCTCATTTTCAAAAAACAGTTTTCACAAAATATTTTCACAAAACTGTTTTCAGAACAACTATCCAAACACACTCATAGAATAGTTTATCTACTATCTAGTAATATACACAAAATGAAGCTTTTGACAATGAGATGAATACTTGCATTCATCACTATAGAATCTAATGGCATATCAGAGAAGATTTTAAACAAGCCAATCTACATGTCAAGTCAGGTTGAACTTATATCCAGAATGTGTACATGTTATAAAAGTACAAAGTGTAGGGTATCAATGGTTATTAGGCATTGATATCAACTATAAGCAACATTCCTCATTAATTATAAAACAAAATGCAGTTCACCAAAATATAACACCGAAGAAAATTAGAAGAACATGAAGAGGAGAGTGATGCAGATAAATGTACTCTAAACTGAACCCGAGACAACAAATATGCAGTTCATCAAAATAGAACTTTAATTGTATGCAATCTCAAATTTAATTGTTGTAACCCACAACTTGTAGGAACATAGCTAGTTGCTCCTCGATTAACACATGCATAGTATCTATCAGAAGGAATTTCTCTCACATTAAATAGAGAGAGATTTAGGTCCATTCGCAACATCTTCTTTGATTCTTTCCTCGAAATAGTTCTCGCATGTAACCATTTCATTCAATGTCTGTCATTATAGATGGTGACCTTTTGGATGCTCATTCTTCTGAAGAAAGAGAATGAAGAATACAACAACTAGCATGACTACAGTGGGCAATGCAATATAATCTATACGATTTGATTTTATACTCTGATCCATCTAAGTTTTACATAAAAATTTCTTTGGTCAAACATTTACCAATATTGCTGCCACACTTATTGTATATATAAAAATACATATTATTATTGTATAGAACACGATCTAGAAATTAATAGATGTAGAATACAAGTGAAGGACAACCCCACAACCCTTACCCTCATATGTCAACTATCGATCTCCACTTCTATATAGCTCCTTCCAAATGCTACTCCAAAATTCAATTCAACTTTGGTTTTATAGAAGTAGACAGAGAGAAGAACTCTAGTGATACACTGTACATGTTTAAACTCCTCATACTACAAAGTATTTCTTATGCATGTCTTTTACAAATGTGTATTTGTGCATATAAATATGGACACTCATAAATTTCGACTAGTAACCATTATGAGTGAAAAAGGAAAACATTGATGAAATAATCCAAATTTACTGTCAATATTTGGACAAATATAAAGCTGTTTCCTTTCCTAATATATTCTAGTTACTACTATGCATCTGTTACATTAAGGTGGTGTGTGGATGGCGGAAACTCATTTCCAGGCATGGAAAATTAATTCATGGAAAACACTCAAACAATTCTATGATTTGTTTTTTGAATAAGTAGTTTGGATGTATGTAAAACATTTCAGTTGATATCCATTATTTTGGCTTGTCTGAGTTGTAGCAGTGCTGTTGAGAAGATAGTTTCAATTTACCTTTTGGGTTTGTTTAGTTGTATGTATGATCGAGAGAAGATGATAAAGTCAATACATATGAGGGAAGTGAGCTTATCCCAATCCAAAATAAGCAACTGCCATATAAAAAATAAAAACATATCTAGATATGAGATATTCATCTAATCTAAATAACTAAGATTGGTTCACAAAGATAAAACATTAATAATAAATAATAAATTAAGAAAAAAGTCCAGATATGGCATAAAATCTTTAAACCCCCAATGTTTTCTATATCGCAAGCAGAATACATGCATGGCAACATTACAATGATCAAATCCACCAAAAAGAAAACCTAGAATGAACAAACAAGAAAAAATATACCAACAAAAGGCAATTAGTGAAAATTTCAATAGTGCAATGCTTCCTGGAAAAAAAATAGCTGCAGGTTTCTTCTTAAATGCCTATAGATTTAAACTCTAGTGAAGTGTCAATGCTATCTTTTCCATTATATATGAAAAATCCTACAACATGGATTCTCCTCAGTACGTAGTAAATTGGCTATTCTCTCACCTTCATCTTAAACTGAAGCATGTAAAATGGCTATCCTCTCACCTTCTGTTATTATCGAACATTGGAGGTACCAAATTGTCCGGCATATAGAAAAAATGTTAAGTTTCTAAACCAAAAACTGATATTAGTATCAACATCAAGACACTAAGTAACTAGAATGTTACTAAACAACTTTCAGAATTATGTAATGTAGTTCACATTAGTGGAAAATAACTACATGGATTTAATCAGAGCCAATATATAAATGTGCATATGTTACTCACTGATTAGTAATATATATTTAACCTATGTATATCACCATTATGACGACAAAACATGGAACATCTAAAATTACTTTAGGCCAAGAGTAAGAAAGTGTAAAATCAATTTTAATTTATGCTAGTGAAATGAATTATAGCTGGCAAAGCTAATTGCTAAAAAATTCTTGAATTGTAAGCATAATTCATAAACATATCATAGGTGTAAATAATACTGAAAGTTAAAACACAAGCTTAATCATTTTTGCTCACTACATTAGTGTAGTGAATATAATGGGAAAGAGCAGGATTCAGAGCTGTAACCCCCATCTCCAAAACTTATGACTTACAAGGACAATCCCTGAAAACTCCCGCTAGTTGTGTGATAGACCAACATGGCCAAATTGCTAAGGATCAATGGAGCTTGCACCACTTGAAAACATAAATAGAACACACTTTTTGCCGAGTTATTTTAATATAACTCAACAATGTATTACATACTAGTTTTTTTAAAAAAATGTCCTCTTTACCTAGGTAGATTAAACCTAGAATGTTTCAGTTCACTAATCTTAGGCCATCCATTTTTAAATGGCCTGTTTTGCTCATCATGTAAAATTTCATCCAATTTTATAAAGTTGAAGGTAAGGTCTTAGGTTATAGAAAAATATTTGTGTAAAGCGAAAGTCAGATATATCAAAATGTAGAACATTAGTGAAATGAAGAAGACAAGATTACTCTAACTAAAGGTGTTAGGATAACTTAACTTTATGTTGGAGGTACCTGGTCAAGAAATTGCCTTGTTTAAAGAATTTGTAGTATTACCAATTCTCTGTCAATTCAGCATTCTTAGATTGTCCATTTTTAGAAAGAGTTTGACAATCTAGAATCCTTCCCATACTGGCTAGACAACTCAAATACCATACAAAAAGCAACAATCATAATGCTCAAGTTAAAAGAAGACAAGTCTTTGATAGTAAACCTATTAAGTAGCAATTTGATACTTCCAATATTAAACGAATGCACACAATTACCCGAAAAAAAAAGATTTTTGATATTTTTTTCCACCAAGAAATGAAATGTACCATATTTTTTGATTGCCTTGGCTATTAGTAGAATCAAAATATGTTGACAACCATTTAAGTCCCACTCAAATAAAATTATTGCTTATGAAAATGGATCTAGTTTACTCTTGGTGCCAACCCTTTATTAGGCAGTATCATATAAACCTTCAAGCCCAATCAATTCCAAAGTTTTGCATAGATAAAGTGAACAATTTAGATGAAAATATACACGTTTATGTCTAAAGCCCATCCGTTGGCGGGAGTCCACACATAGAGTGATCCATCTATACACAATATACAACATCATCTTCCAGGTCCAGAGCAATGATAATATGGAAACTTTGTTATCCAAATTAGAGTCCCTAATTATATGGAATATGAAAAAAATGGAGGCCAAGTTGAGAAATGATAGAGGGACTTGAACACGTATGCTATAAGAGCTCTTAAGCAATATAGGAATTAGACTCAATGGTATATTCATGATGCATAGTAAATTCATAAGAGATCCAATCAGAATACAATAAATTGATAGACATTTCCATAAAGAGTTAAGCGTAAACACACAATTCCTTCCTGACCATATATGGACCCAACCAAAATACCTATCCCATGATAGTACTAGTTATCCTTCCTTAACCAAAGTAATGAGAAATAATGAAAGATGACTCGGAAAGAACTATAATAAGTCCATAATGACCTCTTATTAGTTAATACCTCAAACATAATGAAAATACGCCAAGTCGTCATGTTCCTACTTGAGAGCTACTTTGGAAACGAGATTATGAAAGGGAACTTCTCGTTGAAATAAAGGTAGGAAGGTTAAGAAACATAGTTATAGAAATTCTCATGATTGAGCACGGATAGTTAGTGCCCAGAATCACCCGTTCTTATTCGTCTTCCATCCCAATTTTAGAGGTAATGTCATTAGTTATGTTGAATTGTCGAACCCAACGATGATATTGATTTCACAAAAAGACAATGAGAGTGTTAAGAAATGGCTCAGGCTCATGATGCACCTATAGTTGCATAATACTTCCTGAATTAAAAATTTGTACCATATATAAAATAATTGAGAAATACAACCAATCAAAGGTAAATTTAACAAAGTTTGATATAAACATGGTACAATTGTAACTATTCAATTGGAGATATGATCACTATCTTCATGCTTGAATAAAGCAATAAAAATAACAAGAATGGATGTAATACTGATTAGGAGTCAAATGCGATATTTTAGAACATATTAATTTTAAATTAGTGGCACAAGAAAAATAAATTTAATGAATGAAAATAACATAAGGTAGTTTCTTCATCTTTGTGCATGTGTATTTTCAAATGACTTTGAAAATACACATGGATGAAATGGAGATCATTAATTTAAGTGGAAAATAATCAATGTAGATGGATGGATTTTTTATCAATATATCGAATCATGTGAAGGGAGATTACTTCAATAATCACATACCCATTGAAAAATGGAAGAAAACCTAACAAGTATTACCAATACTTACAGTTTGAAATCTGAGGCATAGTGCCTCCAGTCAGATTCCAAGTAAAACTCCATTATAAAGAACTCGCTGCCACAACCCACCAAACAAGAAACCCCCAAATTGTGTATCAGAATACCCCAAATGTTGAAAACCCTCAGTAATTAATTTTCGTACTAAACCAATTGAGGTTAAGATAATGTTAAGAGATCATAAACCAAGGTTCAGATCAGAAGAAATTGGCTAAAGCCAACCAATTTAGGGTTAAGGGAGCAAGAGTTGGGAGTAGGGATGCTTTCGGATTGGATACGGATAAGATATTGGCTACAGATTCAGATGCGGATACATATATGACACGGAAAAGAACAATCATTTCTATATCTGTATATTTCAAATACAGATGCAAATTAGATACGGTCGATCAAATACAGATGCAAATCAGATACGGTCGATCAAATACGGATACAAATTCGGACATCAAACATGTACTTTTTTCTATATTTTTGGTTAACTAGTACTCAAATACCGATAACATTCACATAATATTTAATATATATACAACTAATATTTCTCCCATAAAAGTGAATGTAGTTATCTTTCTAGTTTGCACATGGTCACAACCTGAATTCTTTAAATTCTTTAGGAGTATATACATATTTTTCCTGTACTAACCAATTAGGAGTAGATGAGTCTATTAAAGTAAAATAAGTTATAAATAATAGAAGATTAACTACTTCAATTGAAGTTACGAGTTATTTAAAAATTATAAGTGTTAATTAACTACAGCTATGTAGCAAAAAGATATTCACTAAACTTTTATTTGTATATTTGAAAATATTTGGTTTTCTGTACGAATTTCAGAAAATATGGACTTAAAAATAAATTAGTTAACCAATATGGGTGTGTAAAAAGTTTCCATACTAGTTCTCACTATAATTTAAAAAGGGATGTCAGCCTGTCACTTACTTTCAATTTAGTCCCATATCAGTTGGGTAGACAAATGAAGTGGATGGCTTCCTTATAAATAAAGTAGGTGGTTTTCTTCCCTGTCCTAATCAGGTCCTCTTTGTTAGAGGCTAAGAATAAATAAACAAACAATTAAAACCTTAGCATTCACATAATTTATGTTTAAAATTTTAAAACAAAATTAAATTTAGTAATTTTGTCGGATATTCGTACCCGTTCCGAAATATTTATATTAATCTAGATCTGAATCCATATTCGATCCAAGTTTTTAAACTTACATCCAAATATGTATCTGAATTAGAACGAATATAGATTTTTTTACATCCAAATCCGCCATTTTTTGGATTCGAATTTGGATCGGTTCAGATTTTGTCTGGATCTGGAGCATCCTAGTTGGGAGAAGGTAGTTGGATGAAGAGAGAAAGGTGGAGGGAAAGGAGGTGGCAATAGATTACAGGTAGAGGAATCACAATTTGGAACGGGGGAGGGGAGAGAATGATTATTAAAATTTGCTAAAGCGGAGTTCCACCAAAATCACAGCTTCAAGAGTGGAAGTGGGAAGGAAAAATATCGGGATTCAAGGCCTACTATATTGGCAGAAAGGAAATGAATTTGAGAAATAAGTTCATGCCATCCAACCCTTTATAACTATACACTTCCATGGAATTTGACTTCCCATAGCCCACTTCAAGCCTATCAAATATCCCCCAAATGTCCATACTTCATTTCTATATCCACACAATGTATTCTTTTTCCAAATTTTTTTTTGAAAGGAACTCTATGTTTAAGTTTCAAATTTTCTCATTCTGGTTTTTCTGTGTTTAACATTTGATCAACTATTGATACATCAATGTCTTGCATTTGACCAAATTTTTGTTAATAATATAATCAGAAATTGTTTAGCGGATTGACTTTTACTGTTTACCCATCCATATTTTGTTCTTAAAATCAACCTAGAACCAGAAGATTACTAATTTTGCTCTCTTCCTCAAGCTCCTAACCTTAATAATCTTTGGTTTGTTTTAGTCGACCAATCGAGTGGTCAGATGACAATCCCTACATGCAAAGATACTCATCTTATGTAGATACACTCCTCAAGGCCCATGTTTTATTGCCCTTAAGCCATATATAACCCACCTAAACAGGGGGTGGGGGGTGGGGGGTGGGGGGCTTGGTAGCCGAATATACATATATGATATATCTGACATTCCAATAGATATAACTCATGATGTAAAATTAAATTAAATTAGCACCATATGTAGTAACACAATACAAGTAACATTAAATAGCAAAAATTAATGTGAAGTTGAATTTATATACCTGATCCTCCATGAAGGGTAGGGTTATCAAAACTCTCGTTTGTGCACTAAAGGTGAAAGACCTTCTAGCCTGTAATTCACAAACCCTTGATCATATTCTAGATCTAAAGCAAATCCCCAAATAACGAACCTTAGATCAAATTCTTTTGATCTCAAAAACAACAAAGCAGATTGGTATGGTCCAATGCGAAATTTGAAATTTAGATTTAGGTTTAGAACAAGAAATTAAAGCTCAAATATAGGGTTTAGGAGAACAATGGAGAAATCAAAAGGAGAATCGAAGTACATGACGAATTCGATGAAGCCACCAAGGATCTGATCGAGACTAAGAAGAAGCTGGTGATAGATTGGAGAAGGGAAGAAGATGTGGTCATTCTGAGAAGGATGGTGGTGAAAAAGTCAAAGTTTTGGGGGAGAGAAGATGGAGATGGGTTTTGAAGGCAATGCCCAAAATCAAAAGCTTAGAACCGTTCAAAAATTTCCACTTCTTCTCTCTCTGTGGAAAATCAAAAGATGTTATTATCCTACATGGCATGGGGGGACCACAAAAAGTGGAAAGTCCAATTTTCAGTTTCAATTTTACAAATTCATCTTTTAAATAAGGAAACTCAGAGAATCTTACTTGAGTTTCCTCCACTTTCTCAGTTTCCACCCCAAAACCCACTTTCCAACACATGCTTACCTAGGGGTGGCAAATGGGAAAGTTGGGTCAGGTTTGGGTCGACCCGATTGTGACTCAACTCAATTATGACCCAACTAATATATGGGTTATTTGGGTCGACCAAATTACGACCCAACATAAAATGGGTCAAACCATATACAACTCAAATGACGTATATAACAAAAAAATATGGTATATACTTTCTTCATCTCATGCACTCCTCTCCTCCGTACTCACCCACATACATACATAACCAATAGAATTACTACAAAATTAGGTTAAAGATAAAACAAACCTTTTCTCTCATCACTACCTCAACATTTCACTATTTTTTATTTTACCTCCAACAACTTGAACCTCATTCCCTGTACATACTACAGACTTTTTTTGATATTTAATTAGGACTAAGTTGTAAAAAAACACAAAACCCAAGCGAAGACAGACTAACTATTTCTCTTCACCAAACCAATATTTTAAAACCTTAGAAATTGGAAATCCCCTGACTAACTAATCAAAATCCTCATCTCTCTATTACCTAACACGTACATATCAGCGTCCACTGCCACTATGCTAGGAGTGGCGAGGTAGAGGTGATCGTCGATGAAGAAGGTGGTGACGTAAAGTTGGGGTTAACATTTGTGTGTGTGTGTGAGAGAGAGAGAGAGAGAGAGAGAGAGAGAGAGAGGAGGGAAAGAGGGAGAAAAATGAGAAAGATGGGAGAGGAGAACATGATAGAATAAAGAATGGGAGGTTGATGAGAACGTTGTATAATGATTGATATTATAGGATCATTATTGGGTCATATATAGGTTAATCCAAACCCAACCGAACTAAGTATGGATAGTAAGGGTCGGGTCGTATCATAACCCAAATAAAGTTTAAGTCGGGTTGGGTTAGAATTGCTACCCTTACCCTTACCCACATGAGGATACATTGCCAAATTAAAAACCAGTTCTACATTGGCAAATTAAAAACTGAACTAGTGCATTACAAACCCCCCCCCCCCCCCCCCCCCCCCCCCCCCCCCCCCCAAAAAAAAAAAAATAAATAAATAAATAAATAAAAAAAATAAAATAAAAGTAATGGAAAATTGTAAAGATACTTGTACCTTATACTTAAACGCTTCTTTCGTACATTCTTCTTCATTTGAGATGATTCAAATCCCCTACACTAAGTCTGACCTTCTTTTGCCCTATTCTACCTATCTAGGCTCCTATCACTAATTTTCGCAACAATAAAATTAGGGGCAAAAAACTTGAAAAAAGATCATGTGTGCTACATGTAGGGGCGTAGCGGGGGGGGGGGGGGGGGGTGGGGGAACCCCAAGGATTTTATAATTAGTTATATTTGGTACTAACTACTTAATTGTTTACATACTTTTTCAAATGATCAAATTCTTGTAAGTCAAATCACTTTTCTTGATAATGGTAAATCTAACCAGTGTATATTTTCCTATTTAATTTTATTCTTTTTATTGGAAGATAAGTTATTTTAGACGTATTTATTGAGAAAAAGTCCTTAATAAGTTCTGATATTTAAAAAATTGCCTTAAAGGTTTTCGTTAAGAAATAGTTTTCATGTGTGTATTTTACTTTTAGAATTTCTCATTGTTTAAATTTGGTGTGAGATAAATGAATTTCTTGCAGAATATTTAATTGTATAGGACTATGGGTTCAAAGGAGATTTTTATTAAAAAAAACGAATTCGGCAATGATATTGTTGTTGAGTATTTTTTTCTATGAAGAAGACTAGCTTTACATATGACAAATTTTCTTTGTTTTATAACCTTTACCTTTAAAAGAAAAAATTACGAATTAAATTTTATGTAATAGTTTTGTATCCTTTTCTTGTCCCCCACAACCCCCCCAACACTAATCCTGGCTCCGCCGCTGATTACATGGAAATATTTTGTCGTGTATTTAACAGAATTAAATATGAAGGTAAAAGATAAAATTGGGAAAAAATGTTAGGGTATCAAAAGAGAGTTTTTCTCATGAAGGTATTTATAGGTAAAAGTAGGGAACCATTAGAGTTTATAAAGACAAATTAGCCTACCACTGTTCAATTGGGGGAATTTATACATGTTTTTGTAATGATGAGCAGGATTTCTTTCAAGTGCAAGGGAAGAGGTTCAAATTCAGTCCGGAATACAGTGGGAATCTTGAATCGATTTTTGGTGAGCTGTCTGCAGCTTTAAGTAAAGGTTCAGTGGAGGCTAAGAATGCCATGGCTGCAGATCTTGTCTCTGTTGGTGATTCTTGGCTTGGTACTGCTGTTAAGGGCGGTTTGATTGAGCCTATGAAAGATGCCGAAGAGCAGGATTGGTATAAGAGTTTGAGCAACAGATGGAAGGTGAGATATGTCGTAGATGAGTCTTCTGCTATTAAATATTTTTATGTCTGTTTGCCTTTGAATTTTAGGTTTTGTTATATTGACTTGTGCATGGTTTAGTGTGTAGAGTCTCTTACATTTTTCTCCGAGGTCATGTATGAGTTGTATGAATTACGAACTAATCTTGGAACTGATTGTGTTTCTTATATCATTGAGATAAGGTTCTCTCAAACCTGGGTCGTTTGTTTAGGGCATGAACCTAAGTGAGCTTTGAACGAACTTGAGATGGAAACTTAAGCGTTTCTCCTCAAGAATGTATTCCTTTGTTTAAAACTTTTTTAGGAAAATATGGATTTTCTTTTTTCCTTTTTAGTGAAATCATCAAGTTAGAAGCATGTGGACATGGTTTCTGAGCATAAACATAAATATAAATATAGCTAAGTTAGCGAGCCACCTGTTCAGCTTATATGATGCTTGTTTAGTTAGCCCATTTCTGAGGGGTGCTAACTATGGTCAAGCTTGTTGAATATTCTATGCATGCGTAAGGTTTTGGTCAAGTTTGGATCATTTAGGTTACCTATCAAGCCCAAGAGGGATTTACTGAACTCCTGAGCCAAGACTTAGCATTGTGAGACTATTTAGTATTTCATTGATCATTTCTTACATAGTAAAGTTATTAGGTATGAGTTAGTAGTGTGGATCACTTGTTAAGTCAGAATCCCTCGTAAAATGGTCTACCCAAGATAACTTGAGCTCCACTGCAGGTCTTCCAACCTTCACATGCGGAATTTGCAATATACATTTTAATTTCGTAAAACATGAGTTATGTAGTAATGTAGTATATTTCTTTCTTCTTTGATAATTAAGTATTATTGATTTATTTCTCGGCGGTCCGAATACTGATGCTGTTGAGACAATCTTCTGTTTCACTTAGATACATTATCAGCTGTTACATTCGTGCAAGTTACATGTCATGCTGCTCATGCAGCGACAGCCTTTCGCTGATAACTAATTCCTTCAGTTCCATACAACAACAACAACAACAACAACAACAAAGCATTTTCCCCAACTAGTTGGGGTCGGCTACATGAATCCTGGTTTTTGGAATTCCTTCAGTTCCCTATGTTATTAAAATTATGAAGCGGTTGACATATTGTTTCTTTTTGCCATTTTAAGCCGTGTTGCTTTAGTTTATGATAGTCTCTCAGGTTTACCTATGCAGGAATAATATGGGAGATTTAGACCCTAATGGCTACATATGGGGCGCTCCATATCGGTGGGGAACCATGGTCATTGCATACAAGAAGAACAAGTTCAAAAAGCATAAGATGAGTCCTATCGAGGTAAATTTTTTTATTTTTTATTTTTAATCGTTAACGGTGGCTCAAAATCTCACTCCCAACGGTAACACAAACGCCACCTCCAAAGCCCATTGATACAAGAGAACTCTCAGACACCCACCTAATAGGATCTGAATATGTCAAAATTGAGTCATTTCTTTCATCACCTAGCTGTCCACCATCCACTAATGGTAACTCAAAGGCCACTCTTTTCAATTAATTTCTCGTGCCCCTTTCCTGGTGGTGTGGATTAGAGCCATCTGGCAAGTTCCACTTGTAGATCCATAAAGATTATGTAGGACCCACTTGAGGATCCAAACACACTAAGCTACCGGAGTTGGATTCAGTAATCAGATTATTCTTTTTTAAAACTATTCTTTAATACATATTTTTTTCACTTAACTATGATAAAAGATACTACATATCCCTTTCATCGTACACAAACAATAACTGAAAATTGTTAAATGCTATTCGGGACAATGAATTTGAAAATAATGTAGATCTTTCAATTCATATAGTCAACCACAAATTTTCTTCACACAGGCTGTTTGAAACCTCCTGTCTGTTGATAAATAGTATTTGGAGTTCTGCTTACCCTTGACTCTGCTTTACATATCTTGCTCGTGGCCCATCTGGTTCTTCTGTAATATTTTCTTCTTCTTCTTCTTGGTTTTTTTAGTATATAAATTTTATTTAACATTGCTTAGTGTCCTCATGGAGCAGACATCTGTGAGCACATGCTTTGTATAGTTGTATTTTATCTGGTATACTAGGGCCGTATTAATCATTGCAGGATTGGGGGGATCTATGGAGACCAGAACTATCTGGCAAGATTTCGATGGTTGATTCCCCCCGAGAGGTAGTTGGTGCGGTATTAAAACACATGGGGGCATCATACAATACAAAGGACCTTGACTCACATATTATGGGTGGGAGAAAAGCTGTCATGCATAATCTGACAACTCTCCAAAAGCAGGTATTCAGCGAAGAACTTGCTAGTGATCCTCTCTGTGCATGTGTCTTTACATTATATTCAGGAGACTGCCATATTGTTTGCATGCAATTCACACAATAGGGCGTTGTATTCGCTGATAGAGGTTAAAATATTGTTATACTTGTATTGTTTATAGGAGTTTGTATATTTCTGATGTGCAAACTGTGATGAGTGCTTCTTGGATAGTAACCCGTATCTAACAGGAGGCCAAGCTATTATTGTCTATTCACGAGAGTGCCTTGTTGTATATGTGCAATTCGAACGTAGACAATTGTAGACCCTGATAGTTAGCTTATATACATTGTCAACACTTGCATTGTATACTCTGATAGAGGCCAAATATTATTACACTTACATTGCTTTGTGATTGTATGCTTTAAATTTGTTAAAGTAGTCTTAAGTTTAGTTCCACATCTGAAATAAACTCATATTAGTCTTTGTACTCTCTTATATATATGAGGTAGTCTATTCAGTTATAATTATCTAATAAAGTGTTCTTTTCAGTCTTTATACTATAACTTTAACATGGTATCAGAGCTCAAAAAATATACAATTTTTTTTTTGTACAAAAGGTTAGGGTTTCCTTTCTCTCTTTTCCAAAAAATTACTATTCATCTTTCTTTTCTCTTCCTCCGAAACCCTAACCCTAATCTGCCCCAACTCCGAAAACTTAATCCCCGCCGCCGCCCTCCCTAAGCATCGCCATCATCCTCCATGCACGCCGCCGCTGCCTCTGCCTCCATCGACACCCTTAACCTCACCATCAGATTTCGTACCCCATCGAAACCCGCAACCTCATCTTCACCACCATCAGATCCCGCCACCATCTTCGTCCACCTCTCTGAACCTGAATCCCCATCTTCATCAGCCTTCGCTCTCGCACCCTCATCCTCATCGTCCCCATAACCCACTCCTGCTCCCGCCAACGCCAGAGTTCCTAACTCGAACCTTATTGCTCCTGGGCACCGCACCTGCCTTATTCTGCACCTCCCGACCTCCACTCTACCTCCGGTAAACCCTACCCTTCCTCTCCTAACACACCCGGACCTGGCCCCCTTTTCTGTAGTCCAAAAAAAGCCTTGGTATGCGTGCTGTTCTGTGATGCATGCCAGTTTTTGATGCCCTCTTCACTCATCATTCTCACCTGTTTTCACTTTCAGATCTAATCTAGATCTGTTCTTATGACGACTTCCAATACTTCAACGACAATTTCTCCTCCCATGGCAACCTTTCCTCCACCGGGACTCTTATTCTTCCACTACTGCTCCCACGGATGAGTCAACCTCCTCCCAATCTATCATTTTTGCTGAAGCGTACCAAGCCTTCCGCAACATGCTCCCCCCATCCTCCTGGTAACTCTGTGCACCTAGGTAATGCTTTTCATGTTTTCTCACATCAATAGATAATTGATTCAGGTGCTTCTGAACATATGACTCGTTTATTGCTTTCTTCATATTCTTTGCTTCCAAATTATCATGTGCGTATTGCGGATGGCTGAAGGGGTAGGAGATATCTCTCTTTCTTCGGACATTCATCTTAAATCGGTTTTGCATATTCCTAACTTTTCTAATGGCCTATTATCCGTTCTTAAACTCTTCAAAGATTTAAATTCTTTAGTGACATTTTTTCCTTCTTATTGTGTTTCAGGATACTACGACGAGAAAGGTGATTGACATCGGTCGTGAACAACATGGGTAATATATCTTGGATTCTCCAGTCTTGGCTTTTAATTCTTCTGCTGATCCTGAATCGTGGCACCCACGACTGGAACATCCTTCCTCTAAGACCCCCAAGCACTTAGTTTCAAGCTTTGAGCCTTCAGTTAAGGTATCCTGTGAGTCATGTGAGTTAGGTAAACATCATAGAGTTTCATATCTAGGATGCATCAATAAATGTAGTGAACATTTGTGTGATTTAGTGCATTCTGATGTTTGGTGTCCTACACCTTCAATAACTATCATTATTTTGTTACGTTTATTGATGATTTCTCTCGTATGACGTGGTTGTTTCTTTCGAAAGATCGTTGATCGTTCTGAAGTTCTTAATTTTTTTCAAAAAATTTTCTTCAAGATACAAACACAATTTGGCACAACTTAAATGTTTTCGTTATGATAATGCTAAGAAATACATGAGTTCTTATTTTCAACAATTTGTTCTCAACGTGGAATAATTCACTAAACTTCTTGGGCCTGAGTTTTATTGGAGTGGTAAAATGCAAAAATCAACATTTACTTAGCATTGATCGCTCTCTGCTGTTTAAAATGAAGGTTCTCAAGTTTTATTGGAGTTTTGCACTCACTGCATGTTTTCTTATTAATAAAATGCCTGCTCCTATTCTTCAAAATCAATCCCTATTCAACCTGGTATTTCCATCTAAAAATTTATATCTAATGCCACCTCGTGTTTTTGGTTGCACTTATTTTGTTCAAAATCTTCACCCAGACACTGATAAACTTGATCCGCATGTTATTAAATGTGTATTTTTTGGGTATTCACGTTTTTCAAAAGGATATTGATGATGACATCTATTCTGTTTAGTTTAGTATTTTATTTCAGTATCATATTTGTTTTTGGCAATTATAGCCATATGTAATCTTTCTTTTATGCATTAGAATAATTTTGGGATTTTTCGAATATTTTGAGATTTGTATCAAGATTTATTTTGAGCCTATTTATAGGCCTTGAGATTAATGAGAAGTCATGTCATTCTTGATTAAAAAATTATTGTGTTGAGTTTTACTCTTCCTCTCTCTTTTTGTGTGATACAATTGAGATCCAATTATTAGGGTTTGTGATAAGTCCTAATAAAATTTTAGGGTTTGTGATAAACTCTAAAACCACCCCAAATCCCCAAATCAATTAAAATCAAAATCCTAATCTCCAAATCCAAACCCTAATCTCAATTAACAACCTCTCTCTCCTGGAATTTCTCTCCCCCCAATTCCCCCCATCAGCCTCCTCATCTTCCCCACCTGAAGCCACCATTCGACCGCCCTCGTCTGTCCTCGCGCAAGCCCAGAACCCATCCACCATCTTCTCGTCGAGCCGCCCTCGACGCTCCCGTTCGATTCCCTCCACCACCGCCATCCTCGACCCCCTCCCTCTTCCTGCTCGACGTGCAACCATCCACCGACGACAGCCCCCTACTCTACCACTCGAACCATCGCAGCCACCTTCCTCAGCCCTGCCGCCACCTCCATCTCCCCAGCATCCATCACCCTGCTGCCCCTGCCTTCGTCACTAAGTACACCAACAAAGACATCAGATCTGATCTTGTGGAATTGAGTCGTCATTCGCTGTTTGGTGTTTGGAACAAAGGACTGGATCGTTGTGTGAGAAGCAGAACACATATAATACATTCGTCGAATTCAGTATACTCTTTCCATTTCTCAAATATTTATGTTATACTGCTTTATCATCTCTACTATATGATTTAATTTAACCGTCGATCACAAATATCGAGATTGAGTGTTCTACTTACCTAATTAGAGTACGAATCAATATTGACTCTTTTACTTGCTAAGAGCGCTTAGGGATTTAATTATTGATTGTTAGAACCGAATTATTAATTGGGCGTGTTAAACCTCATTCAATTCTTGAAAATCCATCAAACCAATTAATTGTTTAAAATTCTAACTTTGATCGGCACTACATGTTGGTAAAATTAATCCTTTAACATTCTTGGGAATTCTCTATTTAGGATTACGTTTTACATCAGATATCTTTACTATTGTCCGTCATGAAAAAAAATGTTTACCTTAGCGGATGTTTCTTTTTTTGAACATATTCCTTCACATAATTCTGATTTACCGAGAGCAGCTGTAGAGAGTCTTGATTTTTCATCACCACCACCATTGCCGCCGCCGCCGCTGCCACCACCACCAATAACACCATCCTCACCACCACCACCACCATCGCCTCCACCACTTCAAGTTTATGTCAGAAAGCATAAGACTCATTCAGTCTTGACCATCCCAGATGTACCCTCTATTGTTCAACTAGTGTCAACCACTTTTATCGGTAATATCTCTCATACAGATGATTTTATCTATTGCTCACTGTAAGGCTAAACGTTCTTGTGCTCACTATCATATTGCCCAATCCGTTTCTTCTTCTAAACTGAACAGATCTTTTCGAACCTTTACCTCTTCCTTGGATTCCATCTCTATTCCTAAAAATGTTCAGGAAGCACTCAAGCATCCTGTTGGACAACAACCATGAACGGGGAAATGCATGCTCTTCAACAAAATGGTACTTGACAGTTGGTTAGCCTCCCTGTGGGTGGTAAGACAGTTGATTGTAAATGAGTATTCACTGTCAAATATAATCTTGATGGCACAATTGATCGACTCAAAACTCGCCTTGTTGCTAAAGGTTATTCACAGAAATTTGGGGTCGACTATGCAGAGATTTTTTTCTCGGTTGCAAAACTCACTTCTGTTCGTGTCATTCTCTCTCTTGCATCAAATTGTTCTTGGCCCCTTCATCAGCTTGATGTCAAGAATGCATTTCTCAATGGAGACTTAAAAGAGGTGGTGTACATGCAGTAGTCTCCTGGTTTTGAGCGACAGGGAAAGAATCTTGTTCGCTCAAAAAGTCTCTTTATGGCCTCAAACATTATCCCCGAGCTTTGTTTGAGAAGTTCCGCAAAACTGTGTATTCTTATCGGTTCTAAAGAAGTAAGACAGACCATTTTCTCTTCACAAAGAAAGTAAGGAAAGACATTGTTATTCTGTTAGTCTATGTTGATGATATCATTATCACAGACAGTGATTCCCAAGGTATTACAGACATCATGCAACTGTTAGCTCAAACCTTTCAAACAAAAGAACTTGGTCTGCTTCGATATTTCCTTGGCATTGAGATTGTACACACAAAGGATGATATCTTTCTTTCGCAAAGAAAGTACGTCCTTGATATTTTTACCAAGACATGAATGTTGGGATGTCGCCCCAGTGACACACCTTTGGATTCCAATATTAAGTTGTCCTCCAATAATGCATTATTCTCTGATCCAGGACGATATCACAGGCTGGTTGACAAACTCATATCTCTCTCAGTAAGTAGGCTAGATATTGCTTTTGCAGTTAGTCGAGTCAGTCAATTTATGCATGCTCCGACCGTCACTCATTAGGAAGCAGTTGTTCACATTCTTCATTATCTTAAGAAAGCCCCAGGGCAAGGATTTCTCTTCAGGCCTGGTGATTCTCATTCTTTACGAAAATATTCTGATGCTGACTGAGCGGGATCAGTTGATGATAGACGATATATTAGAGGATACTTTATGTTCTTTGGAGTAAATCTAGTACTTGGAAAAGCAAGAAGCAATATGTTTTAGCTAAATCAAGTACATAATCTGAATACTGAGTCATTGAGCATTTAGTTTCTAAAGTTTTATGGCTCAAATCTCTTCATCAAGACTTGACAATCCCAGTAGCATATCCAATTCCATTGTATTGTGATAACCAAGCTGCTATGCATATTTTTGAAAATCCACTATTTCATGAATTCACAAAACACATCGAGGTCGATTGTCACTTCGTTCGTGATGAGTTGGAGAAGAAAGTGATCTCATTTTTATATGTCCAATCCGGTGAGCAACTTGCTGATATCCTAACTAAAGCGTTACCTCCTAAGCTTTTCCAAATTTTCTTGAGCAAGTTTGGTTTCGACAATATCTATGCACCAGTTTGAGAGGGAGTGTTAAAGTAATCTTAAGTTTGGTCCCCACATCTAAAATAAACTCAGATTAGTTTTTGTACTCTTTTATATATAGGAGGCACTGTTTCAGTTATAATTATTTAATAAAGTATTCTTTTCAGTCTCTATACTATAACTTCAACAAAATTCAAACAATTTCTTCATGTGCAAACTGCGAAGAGATTCTGAACCCATTTCCAAATCTAACACGAAGCTAGAAATTTGTACAAACTGTTTTGTGTTCTATACTTCTATAGTTCGCAAGCTCATTGGGTGAAGTTTTTGAACATTCAATCTTGTTTTGACAGGTTCGATTATTTGACAGTGTGAATTATCTAAAATCATTTGGAGCAGGAGATGTGTGGGTTGCTGTGGGATGGAGCAGTGATGTGATTCCTGCTGCCAAACGCATGTCCAATGTGTCCGTGATTGTTCCCAAATCAGGGTCAAGTCTATGGGCAGACCTGTGGGTATGTCTTCGTTCCAAGTTCCAGCTCATAATGTTTTTTGCCCTCTTTATATTTATGCTTTTAGCAGTTTTATTGCATGCAACATACATGCTTTTCCCTGCCATTAAGAACCTCATATATCCCCTTCGTATATTATAGTTGTCATCCAATTGGTATACTTGTTCTTTTTTTTCCCGTTGGCATGACAAAAAGAGATAAAATATGCATATTTCCGCAGTACGTAAACATGATTTCTCCACTTATTTATTTCCTAATGTTGTCCAAGATTCACTGTAAATTGTACTGTTAGGTCAAAAGTGTGTGTACGGTGACTGTTATTAGACTGGTATCATGATTTCTTAGGCTCCAAATCAACCTCAACATTAAAATACAAGCGAAGTTCCGTGAGATGCACTTTGTTTGATGGTTAGATATTTTTACACCTTACAGGCGATACCTGCTGCAACTAAATTTACAACTGATGAGATTGGTGGAAGAATCAGAGGTCCATCTCCGCTTATTCATCAATGGATAGAGTTCTGCCTACAAACAGCAAGAGGGTTGCCTTTTCTACAACAAGTTATCCCAGGAGCTTCTCCTTTTGCCCTTGAGCAAAATACAGTGGAAGTTAGTACTCAAGGCCCTCTGAACGAAGAGGGCAGGCCGAAGCTGGACACAAATCTCGTTAACGGAGTACCCCCTACTGAAATATTATCCAGATGTGAGTTTCTAGAGCCATTATCAGACAAAGCATTTGAAGACTACCAATGGTTGATATCCTCCTTTCAAAAGCCATCCCATGGTTGGATTAGAAGCATCATGCATCATATTTTATCAGCAATTCAGATAAATAAGCTACAGTCAAGGTAATTAAATGTTAAAGAAGAACTTCTGGGATTTCTTAGATTCTTGATAAGGAACCAAGATAAACAAAATGATCATCCATTAAGTCCCAACTTGTCTTTCCATTCTGGCTGTAATTGTTGAGACATTTATAGTGCCCATTCAAGTTTTGTATCATTTTTCTGTCTTATTCAATCCCATGTGTTTATCCTCGCCGAAGTCTCATGATTTCTTTTTGGTCACATGATATTGGCAAGAGTTGTGTTTTCTGTCTGGTTTACCGTTACAACTTGAGGTTCCACAAGTTCTCATTTTTTTCTTCTATAGAACAACCATTAATTCGTTGAGATGGTTGCTTATATTTGTTCTAATTGCGAAATTTTAAATTTTTTTAAATGGGATTTCAAGAACAAATGGGGGAAAGAGAATGAGAAATAAAGAAGTTGAGAGTAAAAAGAAGAACTAGATAAAACGTGAACAGAGGATGAGAATAGAGAATGAAACAAAGAAATGAAAGAGAATGAAAAGCAAAGATTTGGCTCTAATACCTAGTTGGTTTAATAAAAGAAGTTGACAACAGATGAGAAGAAAAAAAAAGGGAGAACTGAGAAGAGAGGGGGGTGCATTAGCAGAAGGGGACTAGATGAGAAGATGAAAGACAAAAACACTGAGAAGTGAGAAGGGAAGTTTGGAAGAGAGCAAGGAATATTTGATGTTTCTTTTTGAAGCAAAAGAAGACTACTTCAAACACTTGTAGTGTAGTTGGTAAAATTTCTTTCTTAGTTGGAGGAAGAAAGGGAACTGGTGGATCTAGAGAGCGAAGAATTCTTAAGTAATATACAAGAGATTCAACAAATTGGAGAAATGGAGGAACATTATTGGAGACAAAGATCAAGATTACAATGGCTACAGAGGGAGACGCAAATATAAAATTCTTCTATAAGGTGGCAAATGGAAGACAAAAAACAAAATCATATATTAGGGCTCTTTGTGGACGATAATTGGTGTGAGGAGGCCGAGGGGGTGATAAAACAGCACATCGATGACAGATTCAGGAAACTGTTAGGGAAAAAGAGGACTTCCAAATTAGGACTAGGCCAGGATATATGGAGTCAATCAGAATCGATGGTAGTTATGGAATTAAAGCGGTTTTTTCGGAAGAGGAGGTGATTCAGGCAATAAGGAATCTGGGGCAGGATAAGGCGCCTGGGCCAGACGGATTCCCATTTTCATCTATAAACTTTACTGGAATGTCATCAAAGAGGATTTAATGAATTTATTCCAAGAAGTATATCAAGGTTCGGCGGAGATCAGAAGGTTAAACTATGCAAACGTCATTCTCATCCCAAAGAAATCAGAAGTGCTTAGGGCAACAGATCTTAGACTGATTAATTTGTTTGAATAACTCTTTTAAGATTATCACTAAAGTGTTAGAGAATAGACTGACGCCACATCTTCCGGATATCGTGGGTGACTTACAAAGTTGTTCTGTAAGAGGAAGAGACATCATGGATAGTGTAGTTTCGGCACATGAGAATGTTTTTAGAGGACAAAGAAAAGGCGGACAGATTCCTGCTTAAACTATATTTTGAGAAGGCATATGATACAATCAAATGAGAGTGTGTAGAGGAAGTTCTGAAGCTTAAAAGTTTTGGCAGTAAATGGAGATGGTGGATGAGGATGTGTGTTAGAAGAGGAAAATCGTTCGTTCATTTCAATGGTTAGGCAGGCCGTGAAATTAGATGTTGTAGAGGATTGAGATAAGGGGATCCACTCTCCCCACTACTCTTTATACTGGTTGTTGACGGGTTAGCAGAAATGATCAAAGTTGGGAAGGAAAATAATGTTATTTATGGGTTAGCAATTAAACGAATACAAAACAAGGTGACGATCCTTCAATATGCAAACAATACATTATTGTTTGGTTAGGCAAAGTTGAGGAGATAGTGACTTGGAGGATAGTTCTTAGATGTTTTGAATCTTGGTCGGGGTTGAGAATTAATCTGAATAAAAGTAATGTTATCTCATTCGGAGAGGGGTTATCAACTCCGATTTGGGATATTAAAGATTACCTAGGTTCCGAGATTGGAGATTTCCCATTGAAATACCTAGGTACACCAATTAGACCGGGCGGATTGCGAAGGGAGGACTGGATGCCGTTAGTAGAAAAGGTGGAAAAGCATTTGGCAAGGTGGAAAGGTTGGTTTTTATCTTTAGGAGGCAGAATTATGCTGATTAAATCCGTCATGAGTAGTCTTCCAACGTATCTTATGTCGATTTATGAACTACCGAAGTGGGTGATTCAGGGAATCGATAAGAGTAGGAGGAAATTCCTAGGGATAGGTGCTAATGGGGATAATAAAGGGCTACACCTTGTTAATTAGGGATGAGTGTGCAAGAGGACGGAATTTGGGGGGTTGGGGATTGTTGATTGTTGATTTGAAAGATATGAATAAAGCATTATTGAGCAAATGATGGTAGAAGATGCAGAGGAAACGGAACACCCAGTGGTGCAAATCATTCTTGTTATACCGGAGTGATAAGGTTAACAGAGATATTGGAAAAGATTATTGGATTATTGGATTGATTATAATTGAGTACAATGTCTTCTATATATAGAAGAGAACCAAATACTAAGTTGATACATAACCCGATATGAGACTAAATATTTAGTACCATATCTAACACTTCCTCTCAAACTCACAGTGGGTCGAACAGTGTGATTTTGCTGACAATCTGGATGTAGAAGCTGAGAACCTGCAAGAAAGATTTTTTTTTTAAATTACAGAAAACGGGTTTCGGGTTTAGGCTTTTGGGATATGATTTGGGTTTGAGGTATAAGGTTTTGGTTTTGATGTGAGTTTGGTTTGGATATGAAACAAGAGATTAGGGTTTAGAAAGAAGAGGGATTGGTTTTGTTCGGGGCAGGTAGGGACTTGGATCTGGTTATGAGTCTTAGGGTTAGGATTAGGGATTTATGTATTGGATCTGAGTGGAAGTAAGTAGCGGATAGGCAGAGGATTTGAAGGAGCCTTCGGCGACAGAGAGGTGACGTCGGCGAGGTCGCAATGGTGGTTTGGGTTTGTAGGGATGTTGTATATGGATTGATGAGGAGGATCTTGATGACGTTGGCGATGTCGCAATGGTGGTTTGGGTTTATAGGGATGTTGTATATGGATTGAGGAGGAGGATCTTGATGGCATTGTTGGAACCAGTTGGGGAATTGGATTTCGGGATTGGGATCGGGTTCAGCGCAGGCGGCGCCGCCGGTGACCAAATCCTTCATCGCCATAGATTGGGAGTGGAGGAGGTCAACGTGTTGGGATTTGTGGATCCAATACACGATGATGGGGTTGGAGAAGTCAGATGAGAAGGAGAGTCGAAGTGGGAGCAAGAGGTCAGAAGTGTTTGAAGCTACAGGAAGAGTTGCAGTCGACCGCACCCCCCGACCGCTCTCCAGGCAAGTGTACGGTCGACCGCCTCGGTCTCCGATTCACTCCTATAACTTGAAGAGGTGACCGGTCGATCGACCTGCTCTCTGTTGGACCTCATGCAGTCGAAGGAAAAAATTGGTCGACCGACTTGGTGTTGCGGTCGACCGTCCCAACGCTGATTGATGAGCGGCTGAGATTAAAGTTGTGGAATCCTATATATATATTGTATTATGTACGATTTTATGGTTAAGTAAAAACGGAAAATAGAGATCTACCAGCCGTCATTAAGAGAGAGGGAGTAAACCTAATCTTCATAATTCTAGTGGAAATCACAGGAGTGCCTTTGCGCGAGGAAGTAACCATTGTTTTGGGTGAACCTCGAAAAAATCTTGTGTGTTTTTGTGTGTTGCTTTTGGTTGTTCTTTGTTCTCTTGTTTTGATTCTATAGTTCTTACATCTCGTTGTCGTTGTTGAGTTATTTCGCAGCTAGAATTCAACACAACGAATGTCGAGTGAGTGCAGGATTCTTGCAGGCAAGGTTAACATTGACTCTTGCTGACTTTTGGGATTTCGGAGGAGGATGAAGGAGTTTGGGATTCAAGTTGGATAGGAGTTTTCGTCGATGTGTTGTCAGGGGTGTTGCTGTTGTCGGTTGTTATGAACAATCGAGATTTCTCAACGTTGCCGGAGTTGAGAGTTGGGGGTTGTTTGTTGTTGGAGTTGTTGCTGGTGATGTCGTCAGAGTTGGAGGGTTTTGATGAAGGCCGTGGAGGTGATAACGACTAGGGTTTTGGATTGCTGTTGTTGGCGGTTGTTGTTGGAGTAGCCGCTAGGGTTAGGGTTTGCAGCTTTTGATTGAGGGTGAAGAAGAATAGGGTTTTAGGATATGATCAGGAGATGGATGTCAGTGACAGGAGGTGGAGTGATTTCGATGAAGGTGGGAACCACTCCACCTCGATGACAAGGATAGATATAGTATGGCCTTATAGAACTATTAGCTCTGATACCATGATAAGGTTAACAGAGAGATTGAAAAAGATTATTGGATTATTGGATTATTGGATTGATTATAACTGAGTACAATGTCATATATAGGAGGGAACCAAATACTAAACTAATACATAACCCGATATGGGACTTGATATGGCTAAAAATGGGGTTAAATCGAAACTGTCCAAATCAGGTGCGAATCTTAAAGCTCAGGGATAAAATGGTAATTTCACCTACAAACGGGTCCGAAATGGGAACTGGGTCTTTTCCCAAAAGCCCAAAAACCCACGAACGGATTCGTCTTAACTGGGTGCGGGTTCCAACCTGCAAGAAATCTGGTCCAGCTGGATAGAATTATGGTTTATGATTGTCCTTAATCAACAGCCCTAATCGCTTCTATCCATTCACTGGGAAGTAGGGATTTGATCTTATCCCGAAACTGGTCCCTAAGGTGGCTATAAATACCCCCCATCCCCCACTGTTACCAGGTAATCAATTTTTTACCAATCAAAGCTCTTTCATAATCTTTCTGATTACTGACAAGACCGTCGGAGGGTGCGTCGCCGGAATCAACCCCGGTGTTTCGCACTTTTTGCAGGTCAGCGGCTGGAGATCACGGTCAAACTCCGACGGAAAGGTGTTCAGGTTTGACTATTCGACATCCCAAGAATCTACAAATCTATCTGTTTGCCCCTACACCAATTTTAGCGGCAATAGATTGGCGCCGTCTGTGGGAATCACGAATAGCAATCCATCCTCTTCCATCGGTTAAGATCACCTCCAGCCATGCCTCCCAGGAAACTGAGATCTAGAGGGTCCAACCGCGGGCCCACTCCTCCTCAACCACAACAGGAGGTCCCCCTCCAACCCATCCAACCTCAGGGATAGCTCCCTCCTCAACCCGATCAGCCACTACAGCAGTTACAGCCTCCTCTCCAACATCTTCAACACCAGCAGGCTCCACTCGGGCCCCAGAACGCTGGTATAGGGAGCTCTCGTCCTCATCATCAGAAGCAACCTCTCCATCGCGACCACATCTCCGTACATAACCCTTCAACCGATTCCATGGCATCTCACAACCCTCGGCCTTCAGAAGACCTCCGCAACATCCTCATCAACTGGTAGAAAGAAGAGGACCTTCGCCACCGTTTGGATGAAAGGCGGGCCCGTGAGGGAGCCTCCCACTTAGAACGTCCAAATGAGCGATCTCCTCGTCGCCGTGACCACAGGAGGTCCCCTCTTCATAGGAGACGGAGGGAGTCCCCTGAATACCGTCGAAGAAGGCATCATTCTCCTGCTGGTCGGCAGCCCCAGAGGGATGAGAACGGACCTATCACTCGAGCTGAATTCCAACAGTTCCAGGCTACAATCCTGCAGGCCCTCAACCTCCCACCAAACAACAACAATAATGCTCAGAGGGTCCCCACTCCTTCGCCAGTTCAGAGCCCTCGTCCTCGGTCTCTAAGTCCTCCTCAAGCTCCGAGCCACCGCCGTCATGTCCCTAGTCATTCCCCGAGCTACTGTTGCCGTAGCCCACATTCCCCTTCGTACGAAGATGAGTCCAAAGGCTCACTGGGATACCGTCGAAGAGAAGATGCAGTCTATCACCGTCTCCACGAGATGGAGAAGCACCTCGGTCAACTAAACAGGGAAGATGAGCTAAGAGGGAGGACCCTCCGCTCAAGCAGACCTCTGTTCTCTCGAACCATCGTGGAGGCACCCGTTCCAGCAAACTTCAGGCCACCGCAGTTCGGGGGAGTCAGACCCGTGGATCACATCGAGAGTTTCAAAACTCTCATGTTGATCCACCAGGCTTTCGATGCTCTACTGTGCAAGACCTTCCCAGCTACTCTCAAAGGTTCGGCTCGGAAATGGTACTCCCGCCTCGCCCCATCCTCCATCTTCTCTTTTGAGCAATTTGAGATCCTCTTCGTCACCCACTTCGTGAGCAACCGCCGAACTGAGAAGACTAGTATTTCACTACTCTTCCTCAATCAGAAGAAGGGTGAGAAACTAAGAGATTATGTCAAGCGGTTTATCGCGAAAGCTAGGTCCATTGCCTCTCTCGACCAATCGGTCGCTGCAGCCGCCTTCCAGTCCAATGTCCTCAATTCAAGCCTCCGCTCCTCCCTAGCCAAAAAGCCCCCACGAGACTTCTCCGACCTTCTTCTCAGAAGTGAGAAGTACATCCGGGCTGAGGAAGCTGAACATTGCCCCACATTCGAGGGGTCTTCCTCAGGAAGCAAGAGAAAGGCAGCCGAAGATAAGGAAGCTAAAAAGCTCCAGAAGGACAATGGGGGTCAGCGCCGCCCGCCTCCCAGATTTGAGAAGTTTACCCCTCTCAACACCAATGTTTCAACTATTCTCATGGAGGTTGAGAAAGAAGGAGTCCTGCCTCTTGCCCCGAAGATGAATACCCCCGAAAAGAAGAGGGACAAGGAGAAGTGGTGCCGATATCATCGAGACCACGGCCACGACACCAATGACTGTCGGGCTCTGAAGAATGAAATTGAAGCCCTCATTCAGAGAGGGCAGCTGTCCAAGTTTGTAAGAAAGGACCGAATCGATCTTCCTCCACCCCCCAGGGGGGCTAACAAGCATCCCGAGAGGCAAGACGAGACTCTCGAGTTTGAAGAAGAATGCATCTTACACCTTATCCATGGAGGCCCAATGGGAGGAACCTCCAACTCTTCTCGAAAGGCTTTCATCAGGGAAGTCAACTCGGTGCATAGCATACCCCCTCCCAAAGGTTTTGGAGTCCCGGTTACTTTCTCAGATGAAGATCTAGAGGGTGTCCGAACCCCCCACTGTGACGCCCTGGTAATTAACCTCCACATGGCTAACTTCAAAGTGGAGAGGATTTTGGTGGATAATGGCAGTTCCGTCAACATCCTCTTCCTGGCGGCCTTCCGAGGACAAGTTATCGCGGGACAGGCTGAAGCCCACCGGCTATACGCTCCATGGGTTCACGGGAGTGCCAGTGACTATCGAAGGGGTGATAACCCTCGACGTAACCGCTGGCAAAACTCCTACTACCCGGACGGAGCCAATGGACTTCATGGTGGTCGATATCCCGGCCGCATATAATGTGATTCTAGGCCAACCTGGCCTGGCTACTTTAGAAGCCATCTCGTCAGCTTATCATCTGAAAATGAAGTTCCCCACCAAGGCAGGTGTAAGGGAAGTAAGGGGAAGTCAGGAGATGGCCCGCAAATGCTACATGGCCTCAACTCGGGGACCTGTCCTTTCCCTCGAGACCCTCAAAATTCCCCAGGGGAACACATAGCCTATGTCAGAACCGGTAGACGAGCTGGAGGAAGTGCTCTTTTCAGAACAAGATTCGAACCGCAAATTCTTCATCAGCAAGACCCTCCCCTCTGCCCTCTATTCTGACATAGTCTACTGTATCAGGAAGAACCATGACCTCTTCGCTTGGACAGCTGCCGACATGCCAGGGATTTCCGAGGACCTCCTCGTCCACCACCTAAGTGTTGCTCCGGGGTCCAAACCGGTCCAGCAAAAGAGGCACAAATTCGCCCCTGAGCGCCAGCAGGCCATAAAGGAAGAAGTGGACGAGCTCCTCAAAGCCCGGTTCATACAAGTGGTCAATTATCTCAAGTGGCTCTCCAATGTTGTTATGGTTAAGAAGGCAAATGGAAGTTGGAGAATTTGCATCGACTTTACAGACCTGAACAAGGCATGCCCTAAGGATACATTTCCACTTCCCAGCATCGACACCTTGATCGACGCTACTTCAGGCCATGAGCTATTGAGCTTCATGGATGCCTTCTCTGGATATAACTAAAACAGAATGTTCCCGCCGGATATCCCGAAGACGTCCTTCGTCACAGATCAGGGTCTATACTGCTACAGGATAATGCCCTTCGGGCTCAAAAATGCCGGTGCCACCTACCAATGCCTCGTCAACAAGGTCTTCCAGAATCAGATCGTCCGCAACATGGAAGTTTACGTCGATGATAGGCTAGTGAAAAGTATCCATGGGTCTGATAATGTCGCCGACCTATAGGAAGCCTTCGACGTAATGAGAAAGCATAGTATGAGGATAAACTTGAACAAGTGTGCATTTGGGGTCTCATCTGGTAAGTTCCTGGGCTTCATGGTCAGTCAAAGGGGGATCGAGGCTAACCCCGAGAAGATTAAACCCATACTTGACATGGCTCCTCCTACAAATGTAAAAGAAGTTCAGAAGCTCACGTATGCTCACAGTACGCCTCGCGACTATTGGGCGCTTTCTATCCAAGTCAGGGGAGAAGTGTCTTCCTTTCTTTAAAACCCTCAGGGGGGCTAAGGGTTTTGAGTGGGGCCAACAACAGCAAGAATCGTTCGACCAACTGAAAGCTTATCTGGTCAACCCCCCACTCCTCAACAAGCCTACTCCCGGGGAAACACTCTACCTCTACCTCGCTGCCTCCGAGCAAACCCTCAGTACTGTCCTAGTGAGGGAAGAAGACAAGGCTCAGAAGCCTATCTATTATGTGAGCAAGGTCCTCAGAGACGCTCAGCTCCACTATCTGAGGTTGGAAAAGATAGCATACGCCTTGGTTATGGCAGCCAGGGAGCTACGCCCCTATTTTCAATCCCACTCGGTGGTCGTCCTTACCGAACAACCGCTCAAGCAAATCCTGCACAAGCCCGAGACCTCCGGGCGTCTGATGAAGTGGTCGATCGAGCTAAGTCAACATGACATATCTTATCAGCCTCGGCCCGCTATCAAAGCCCAAGCATTGGCCGAGTTTATTGTGGAAAGCACCATCCCGGAAGTGAGTCAAGCGGCCAATGGGCCGCCCATCTGGACAGTATATGTAGACGGGTCTTCTTGCATCGAAGGGAGCGGAGCCAGAGTCATTCTGACAGGCCCAAATGACTTCGTTCTTCAATACTCCCTCCGCATCAACTTTAAAGCCTCCAACAACGAAGCTGAGTATGAAGCCCTAATAGCAGGCCTGGGCATGGCTCGCAAGGCAGGAGCGCAGCGTGTCCGAATATTCAGTGACTTGTAGCTGGTGGTTAATCAGGTCTTAGGAGACTTCGAGGCACGAGACGACCGAATGGTTAAGTACCTAGCCAAGGTCCAAAGTCTCATGGCTTCGTTCGAAGAGGCACAAATTCAGCGGATCCCTAGAGAAGAAAACTCCCAAGCAGATGCCCTTTCAAAATTGGCTTGAACAGACCGTCCTAATCGAAGTACTCCTAAGACCAAGCATAGAAGAAGAATCTGCCGACTCGATGGAGTCGCTGCCCGTCCAACTCCGGGACAACTGGATGAAGCCTTTGATAGAGTTCCTCCGGGATGGGACCCTTCCCCATGATCCTAAAGAAGCCCGTCAAATCCGAACGAGAGCGGAGTGGTACACCCTTGTTGAAGGAGTCTTGTACAAACGCTCATATACCTAAGTAGATGGCAGACCCTACTGGAGATGCCTCTCCCTGGAAGAAGCCTTGTATGCCTTGCAAGAACTCCATGAAGGTATAGGCGGAGCCCATTCAGGGTCAAGGTCCCTCGCCAGGAAAGTTTTGAACTACGGGTACTTCTGGCCTACCCTACTTCGAGATGCCGAGCAACATGTCCGGCAATGCAGTCCTTGTTAGCAGTTCTCCAACATCCGCCGACTACCACAAGCACAACTTACATCTCTCTCGAGTTCAATTTCCTTCGCAATGTGGGGGATGGACTTGCTAGGTCCATTCCCACCAGCTCCTGGCCAGCTCAAGTTCCTAGTCATGGCGATCGACTATTTCACTAAGTGGATCGAGGCTGAACCACTAGCTACAATTACTGAGAACAAAGACAAAGTGCTGCAATTCTTCTGGAAAAATGTAATCTGTAGGTTCGATATACCTCGGGTCCTAATAACAGATAACAGAACATAGTTTACAGGGGCAGCGTTCCGATTTTTATGTGAAGACCTCGGCACTCAGCAACGCTTCTCCTCCGTCTCCCATCCTCAGTCCAATGGTCAGGTAGAGAACGCCAACAGGCAGATCCTCTCCGGCATCAAGAAGAGACTAGATAAGTCGACCAAAGGCTTATGGGTAGAACAACTTCCTAACGTATTGTGGAACTACCGCACTACGAAACGGACCCCCACAGGAGAGTCGCCCTTCAATCTCACCTATGGGTCCGAGGCTGTAATCCCCTTAGAAGTTGGCTTGCCATCCCCTCGCCTTATTGCCTATGATGAAGAGCAGAATGCCAGAGAGCTCCGGGCGAATTGGACCTGATTGATGAGCTCCGCAAAAGAGCTTCAATTTGCCAGCAAAATTATCGGAGAAGGATCGAGCAGGCCTACAATAAAAGAGTCCGTCCCACCGATCTCAAGGAAGGGGACTTAGTCCTCAGAAAGCTAGCTATCTCATTCCCCAGCCAAAAGAGTAAGCTAGCTCCGAATTGGGAAGGACCGTACAAGGTTTCCAAGGTAGTCCGGTCAGAAGCATATCGTCTTGAAGACCTCGAAGGCAGAAAGATACCAAGAACTTGGAATGCCGACCATTTACTAAAGTACCAAGAGGGTGTTTAAACGCCTCTCCGAGTACGATCAAATGTCGAGTCATTCCTATCTTTTTGTTTTTCACTTGCTTCTTTATTTTCCCATTGTAATAATGGCTTGCAACTTAGAAGCAGCCGATTAGCAGTTATCAATAAAGAACTTCTTTCCCCTGATGATTCTCTTGTGATTATTTTATCTCTCCGTTTAAGACATTTAATTGCTCCTACTCAAACGACGCGTTCAGAGTCCAAAACTTGGCTCGATTCCGCTTCGCAAGCTTGCTCTTAAGCGAGTTAGAAGTGGTTCGCCATTCGGAACTGCTCCCACAACCGTTGAAACTTACTCAAACGACGCGTTCGGAGTCCAAAATTTGGCTCGATTCCACTTCGCAAGCTTGCTCTTAAGCGAGTTAGAAGTGGTTTGCCATTCGAAACTGCTCCCACAACCGTTGAAACTTACTCAAACGACGCGTTCAGAGTCCAAAACTTGGCTCGATTCCGTTTCGCAAGCACGCTCTTAAGCGAGTTAGAAGTAGTTCGCCATTCGGAACTGCTCCCACAATTGTTGAAACTTACTCAAACGATGCGTTCGGAGTTCAAAACTTGGCTCGATTCTGCTTTGCAAGCTCGCTCGTAAGCGAGCTAGAAGTGGTTCGCCATTCGAAACTGCTCCCACAACCATTGAAAATTACTCAAACGACGCGTTCGGAGTCCAAAACTTGGCTCGATTCCGCTTCGCAAGCTCGCTCTTAAGCGAGCTAGAAGTGGTTCCCCATTCGGAACTGCTCCCACAACCGTTGAAATTTACTCGAACGACGTGTTCGGAGTCCAAAACCTTGCTCAATTCTGCTTCGCAAGCTCGCTCTTAAGCGGGCTAGAAGTGGTTCGCTATTCGGAACTACTCCCACAACTGTTGAAATTTACTCGAACGACGTGTTCGGAATCCAAAACTTGGCTCGATTTCACTTCGCAAGCTCGCTCTTAAGCGAGCTAGAAGTGGTTCGCCATTCACAACTGCTCCCACAACCGTTGAAAGTTACTCGAACGACGTGTTCGGAGTCCAAAACTTGGCTCGATTCCGCTTTGCAAGCTCGCGCTTAAGTGAGCTAGAAGTGGTTCGCCATTCGGAACTGCTCCCACAACCGTTGAAACTTACTCAAACAATGCGTTAGGAATCCAAATCACTTGGCTGGATAACTGACAAAGTTTCTACAACTATACTAGACATGGGAGAAGAGTACTTGGAGGAGCTAACCTTTGGTTCTCATGGTTCGTTTAAAGTTGAAGTAATTCTTCAAGAGGCTGCTCTCCACTGCAAGAAACTGGCTTCTCTTACAATTCGCAGTGGCTCCAATATGGGGGAGGCTGCAAAAACCATAGCGCTGCTTATCAATCTCAAGTTCATGAGGTTGACATTCCATGTCTATAAGAAGGAAGATTTGCTTCTGATTCTGAGTAGTTGTCAAAAGTTGGAGGAGTTGTACTTGAATGAATGCCCCATTGCTTCACTTGGCTGGATAACTGATAATGATATTCAGGCATACATTCCCGAGCGACTTGCATTCCGAGCTGCGTATTGGAGAAAAATAATATTCTCCCCGAAGTTCACGCAAGATCTTGATCAGACGGCTCAGATTTGGCCACGACCACAAAACGGTAAGATATCGTCTTCTCTTGATCCACACCGTCTTCTACATCAAGATCCACGCAAAACCTTCAGATGGACGCCCCAGATAGTGCCACATCCCTCGGAGTCCAAAATTTGGCTCGATCCCGCTTTGCAGGCTCGCTCTTAAGCGAGTAAGAAGTGGCCCGCCCTTCAGAAGTGTTCCTACAACCATAGATGACTAACAAAACACACAAGTCCAAAAGAAGATATAAGCTTCGCTTCTATAAAGTTTGGGAAACAAACCATTTACAAGACTTGTACTTTTCTCTACAACGAATGAGTTAAAAAAAAACAAAACAAAATTACAAGACCGACTCCTCGTACTTAGACAAGATGCAAAACTTGGAAAACAAAAAACTACTTCAACGCCTCCTAGGCGCAGGGATGTTCCGGTTTAAAGATACCCGGGGATGGCGGCGCCTATCCTCGGAGCTCGTCCTTAGACCGGCAAACTGAGATGTATCTTCTACACTGCTTCTGACAGTTGCACCAACGAATGCTCCGCTCAACGAAATGACTACCCCACTTTGGGCATCACCTGGACTTTGCCGAGCAACGGGCGAGCGAGTGGCAAGCTCGTAAAATGAAATTCCTCGCTCGCTCTCTTCACGGGTACACGAAGTGCTTCTGATGTTGATTCGTCTCGATTGGGGCTTGAGGCGAGCAACCTCCGCCTCTAGCTCGACTATTCGTTGCTTCAGAGAGTCGTCCTTTACGGCAATCTTGAAGCGAGGGAGCACAGTGGAGCCTGCGGCACCAGAACCGTCGGCTATAATTCGGCGGAGCTGAGTAACCTCGATACTCTTGTCGACCGTAACCCTCTTCAGCTCGTCGACCTCCGCCGTCAACTCGTCGCGCTCCGCCGTCAACTTCCCCATCGCTGCTGCTAGTTCTTTTCTCCCCTCCAAAAGCTCGTCTTCTACTATCCGCAAGTGGTGAATTTCAGCTAATAGTTCGTCCCTCTCCATTGTCATCTTCGACAAGGAGTGGCGGAGACACTTAAGCCTCAGGCCGAGACTAAAGGCTGTCGACGAGCCATCATCATCGCCTTCGGGGATCATCTCAGCAAGCCTCCCTTCTAGTCTTTGAATCTCGATGTCTCGGCGGCCTACAATTAGTTGTAGATGATTTCGTTCACTTTCGGCTCTGCGCAGCCCCAACTCAACTTCATAAAGGCGCTCTCAACACCTAGCGAGGCACAACTTCGTCACCCCTAGGCCGACCTCGGAACGTAACTCCTCCGCCGCATGAGTTGCTTCGACCAGTTGTGTCACCTCCACGAGCTGAAAATTCCAAGGCAAACAACGAGAACACTTAGCAAAAATTAGCGAATTTGGTTAACACAAAGCCAAAACTCCTAAACAAGGCAACGTGTATACAGCAACATTTCGAAAAAATTTTGTGAACACGTAGCCGAACCTTTAGGCAGGGCGACGTGAACACTTCGCCAAATTTTAAGAAAATTTTTGTAAATTCAAGATTCGCAAGCACTTAGTCGAACTCAAAAAGATGGATTTTCATTCATTTCAAAAAAGTGCGGTGGCCAGTCCGCAATTAGGTGATACATCAAAAAGTACAAAAGAAAGAAGAAGAAGAAGTCAGGGGGCGACTTCTTTCCCAGGGCGACGGGATTGGACGGGGTCGGATTCCCCCGAAGGCGAGACCATCGCTAGCGGAGTCACCTCAGACCCCTGGCGTTCACCGACGATCTCGACCTCGACGTCCCCTTCATCATCCCCTACTTTTCCCCCTCGGACTCGTCATCGAAGCTGTCGATGTGGTCGGGGAAGAGTCGCCATTCGGAGCAGTCGACCTCGGGGTACCGCTCCGACACTTGCTCAATGGCGCGAGCGTATGCCTTCGCCATATTGGCTGCGAGAAAGCCCTGTGCTTTCTCCATCGTTGCAGCTTCGGCCTCCTTCGCCGCTGCAACCTTGGCAGCTTCCACAACCTCGGCCTGCTGCTTGGCCGACTCCTCCCTCTGCCAAAGCAGATCGCCCTCGAGCTTCGTGACGAGGCCTTCGAGGTATTCCAGCCTCGTCGTCTTCCCCTCGGCCTCGACCTTCAATTGCTCGAGCTCGTTGGCGGGACGAGCTTTTTCAGCTCGAGCACGGTCGACCTCCTTCTTGAGGTCCTTCTCGAGCTCCGTCATCTTCTCCATAAGATGACCGAAGTGGACGGTTATCTGCAACCGAACAAAAAAAAAGTTAGAGAAACAAATATGCAAGTTATCTAAAAGAAAGAAATTGATACTCACCGATACCGCCGAGCGAACGATCTCGAAGGCATCATCGCCCACGCTGCCGGCGTCCATGGCAGCCCGATCCTTCGGTGTCGCCAAGTGCTTCACCACTTGCATATTTGACGTCGAGTCGCCGAGGAAGCCGTCAAGTTTCCGAACCTGCCAGTCCAGAACGAATATCTTCTTGTGCTCCTCGGTCAGGAACACCTCGGCCTCTACAGTCAATGGGGCCGTCTCCATCCCGAGGGCAGTGGCCATCAGGAACTCGCCAGCCTCGGCCGATGCCGAGGTCGCTGCTGGCGCCTTCCTCGGGGTTACAATTGCCGAAGCCTCCGCCTCCTGAACGGCGGCATCAACGGTCTTCGGCTTCTGCGCGGTCACCTTTGTGGCGACCCTCTTGCGCTTCCGAGGTGCCTTGCTTCCGAGGGTCGCCCTCTGCGCCAGCATTGCATCATAATCCATAGTCTCTGCAACGAAAGAAAAGTTCGGTTAAAACAAGTTATGACGGAATTAGGAAAAAAAAACAACAAACAGATAAAGCTGCATACTACAATCTACGTGACAGAGCCCTCCCCTGAAGAGCGCATCCTCCGTTAGATCCCTCCAATCAAACTTTGGTCGATCAAGGAGAATGTGAACCATCCCCTCTTCGTTGGGGTAGAGCACCGGCGACTCCCTTACTCTCTTCGTCACCTCTTCCACCCAATCCGAGGGTATGGGCCACGGTTCGCGACTCCGAACTATGAAATACTTGTCTCGCCAATGCTTTATCGAGTCGGGGCAGCTGACGAGCCGAACACCATGCCTCGGAGCCAAGTAGAACCTGAACTCGGACTTGTGCTGCTGATGAAGCCGATAAATTGTCCGGAGCACCCTCAAGTCCGGCTCGATCTCGGTTACCTGACAGTGGAGCGTGAACCCATTGATGACCCTCCACGCGTTCGGCATTAGTTGGATGGGGCTGACCCCGAACCACCTAAGCACTTGAACGGCGAACGGGTGGAGAGGAAGATGCGCCCCGGCAATGAAGACGTCGACCGGCTAGAAACAAATGTTCACTGGCATCGACGAGTTGGCCCTCTCTCGGGACCCGACAGCATCAACTCGTACTCCTCCGGGATATGAAAACACTCCCGGATCGCTGCTAGGTCTGCCTCGTTAAGAATGGAGACTGTGTCGTCCACTTCCGAGGTCTCTCTCGCTGCGTTCTCCTCGAAGCTTCGCCCCCGACCATATACTATACGCTCGGCGTGCTCCTCCGGAAGCTCTCGAACCCTATGGAGCCCTGTCAACACGCCTGGCAGTCTGCCGAACTCCCCCATATGCTTCGGATCTTCCACTATGGTGTCTCGACCATCAACTCTCTTGCCCTTGTCGATGCGAGGTCTCTGACTCGGAGATCGCACTTTGCCAGCAGAGGGGGAGGGCTCCGAAATAGGGGAAAGAGACATTTTCTACTTGAAATAAACTAAGTATAATTTACCTTGAAGTGACACACGCGGTCGGAAAGTTCACCGGAGTACTGTCGACGATCGTCGGAATCTCTCTCTAGTGAAAATAATCGCCTGAGTGAAAATTCGGAGAAGTGAAAAATGAGAGGGGGTGAGACTTAGTGGTTGGCACACAAAATGAGGATGTTGGGCTTCAAAAGACCAACAGTCATGCCCATTTACACAAAACGACAAAAAGTTGTACCGTCGCATTAATGACTAACGGTCAAAATCGTCAAAAGATCAACGGTCAAAAGGCCAGCTGTCATCTCCAAGCTGTCAGACTCACCTTGGACTTTGGCACGCCTTGCCGAGCGCTCTTGGCACCGACACCCAAACGTGAGAAAAAACTCTCGCTTTGGACTTCAGCACCCCTTGCCGAGCGCTCCTGGCACCAACGCCCAAACGTGAGAAAAAACTCTCACTTTGGGACTTCGGCACCCCTTGCCGAGCGCTCTTGGCACCGACGCCCAAACGTGAGAAAAAACTCTCGCTTGGGACTTCGGCACGCCTTGCCGAGCGCTTTTGGCACCGACGCCCAAACATGGAAAAATTCTCACTTTGGGACTTCGGCACCCCTTGCTAAGCGCTCTTGGCACCGACGCCCAAACGTGAGAAAAAACTCTTTCTTTGGACTTCGGCACGCCTTGCCGAGCGCCCTTGGCACCGACGCCCAAACGTGAGAAAAAAGTCTCGCTTTGGACTTCGACATGCCTTGCCGAGCGCTCTTGGCACCGACGCCCAAACATGGAAAAATTCTCACTTTGGGACTTCGGCACCCCTTGCCGAGCGCTCTTGGCATCGACGCCCAAACATGAGAAAAAACTCTCGCTTTGGACTTCGGCACGCCTTGCCGAGCGTTCTTGGCACTGACGCCCAAACGTGAGAAAAAATTCTCACTTTGGGACTTCGGCACCCCTTGCCGAGCACTCTTGTCACCGACGCCCAAACGTGACGAAAAACTCTCGCTTGGGACTTTGGCACGCCTTGCCGAGCGCTCTTGGCACCGACGCCCAAACATGAGAAAAACTCTTGCTTTGGATTTCGGCACGCCTTGCCGAGCGTTCTTGGCACCGATGCCCAAACGTGAGAAAAATTTCTCACTTTGGGACTTCGGCACCCCTTGCCGAGCGCTCTTGGCACCGACGCCCAAACGTGAGAAAAAACTCTCGCTTGGGACTTCGGTATGTCTTGCCAAGCGCTCTTGGCACCGATGCCCAAACATGGAAAAATTCTCACTTTGGGACTTCGGCACCCCTTGTCGAGCGCTCTTGGCACCGACGCCCAAACGTGAGAAAAAACTCTTGCTTTGGACTTCGGCATGCCTTGCCGAAGCGCTCTTGGCACCGACGCCCAAACGTGAGAAAAATTCTCACTTTGGGACTTCGACACCCCTTGCCGAGCGCTCTTAGCACCGACACCCAAACGTAAGAAAAAACTCTCGCTTGGAACTTCGGCACGCCTTGCCGAGCGCTCTTGGCACCGACGCCCAAACATGAAAAAATTCTCACTTTAGGACTTCGGCACCCCTTGCCGAGCGCTCTTGGCACAGACGCCCAAACATGAGAAAAAACTCTCGCTTTGGACTTCGGCATGCCTTGCCAAGCGTTCTTGGCACCGATGCCCAAACATGGAAAAATTTTCACTTTGGGACATCAGCACGCCTTGCCGAGCGCTCATGGCATCGACGCTCAAACATGGGAAAAACTCACTCTGGACTTCGGCAAAAACTCGCCGAACCCTCTTTTGACACGTGTCGCAACGCCGAGGTATCTCTGCACCTCGGCAGGGGACCCCGAACCCCCCTAGGCAAGGGTTGGCAATGTTGCCGAAGCAACTTGCCACCGAGTGAAAGGAAAAACACCTTTGAGCAACCACAGGCATTAGTTCTCCCCAAAATTCGCGCCCCATGCTAATGGAGAGCCCAGATCATGCCACGTCATAAATAGAATTAAAAAATCTCTTTCTATTTATTTAACTCAAATTATTTATTTAAAAATTACGAAAAAATGGTTAAAAATTTAGAAAAATTAACTAAAAATTCTAAAAAATAATTATAAATTCGGGGAGATATTTTTGAGCCCCTAGATAAATTATTATTGCTTAGGATAATTAATTAGTGCTCCCGAAAAATAGAATACCACTCCATAAAATTAAATAAATGGTCCGAAAAATCACCAAAAGCCCAGGAGAGCAAAAGAATAATCTTGAGCGTGCAGCTAACTCTGAAAGTCACCATAATACCTCATATAAAAATTCGACACCCCTCATTCGGACTCCGATACAACTCCACAAGCCATTAAAACAGTAAGGCTACTCCTCAAAGGCTGATCAAGCTCAGTCTTCGGGAGTGGGGGGCTCGTGATATGGCTAAAAATGGGGTTAAATCGAAACCGTCCAAATCAGATGCGAATCTTAAAACTCAGGGGTAAAATGGTAATTTCACCTACAAACGGGTCCGAAATGGGAACTGGATCTTTTTTCAGAAGCCCAAAAACCCACGAACGGATCCGTCTTAACTGGGTGCGGGTTCCAACCTGCAAGAAATCCGGTCCAGCTGGATAGAATTAGGGTTTATGATTGTCTTTAATCAACGGCCCTAATCGCTTCTATCCATGCACTGGGAAGTAGGGATTTGATCTTATCCCGAAACTGGTTCCTAAGGAGGCTATAAATACCCCCCATCCCCTACTGTTACCAGGTAATCAATCTTTTTCCAATCAAAGCTCTTTCATAATCTTTCTGATTACTGACAAGAGCGTCGGAGGGTGCGTCACCGGGATCAACCCCGGTGTTTCGCACTTTTTGCAGGTTAGCGGCGGGAGATCACGGTCAAACTCCGGCGGAAAGGTGTTCAGGTTTGACTATTCGACATCCCAAGAATCCACAAATCTATATGTTTTTCCCCACACCGATTTCAGCGGCAACAGGACTAAATATATAATACAATATATGACAGAGAGAATGAAAAGGTTTAGATACGGGGGGAGGAGCGTATTTGGTAAGGCATCTAACTTATTGAAATGGGTGGCAAAAGTTAGAGATTCTTTTTATGCCAACACTTACTGCGAGTTGGCCAACGGAAAAGATACAAGATTTTGGAAGGATAAATGGTGTTGCAAAAATACAATTAAATCCATGTTCCTAGAAGTTGCTAAAGAGGCCATCAATGTGGATTCCCTAATATGAGATGTTTGGCGAAATGGAAGGCTCCAAATTCCACTTATTATTCAACCATCACAGGACTGTAAAACAAAGCTAAAGCTTCTTAAAGATTACATTCGGAAAAATGGAATGCAATTTCAAGAAGGGGAGGATATGAGATACTAAAGATTAGAAGCAAGTCGAGTCTTCTCGGTGTCATTAATGTACAAGTGGCTTAACGACGGTGGTGCTAGAAGCAGGGAGGTCAAAACGATTTGGAAAACATATTTTCCGATGAAAGTTAAAGCCTTATGACTAGTTATTAATGATGCGATCATATCTAAAGAAAACCTGATCAAGCGCAACATCACGGTAGATGACAAATGCAGTAGATGTCCGGCTCTTGGAGAGGACACAAAACATATTTTTCTCTCTTGCCCTAGAGCAATGTTAGCGTGGGAGGTTATTTGTATAGGTGTTGGACTACAGATATGCGTGATGTCGATAAGAGAGGTTTGGGGGGAGTGGAGAGGGAGGCAGTTTAGGATAGTTAATAAAGCAGCACGGGACATCACTGTTGCTGCTACTATTTGGAGTTTATGGCTAGACTGAAATGATATGTGCTTTCGTCAAATTAATAATAGAGTCTCTGTTATGATGCATAAAATCTTTGCCTTTGTGAATGCTTGGTCAGGTCTAGCAGGGGGGCAAAGAAGTGGTTGCGTATGGAAGTGGAGCAATACACGTTTGCAGTGTCCCAAGCAAGATAGGGCAGTCTTCTGACCTTCTCAGTGGCTGGCTCTTTTGAGTTGTAGTTCTTACATATGCTTTTGTATTAGAGATTTTAGATCGTTATAGAATCTTTGATCTATGAACTTATGAATTATGTTGGTTTCTATTGTACTTGTTTTCATTAACATTTCATTAATGAAACGATGACGATGTCACCTTATTCTAAAAAATTAAAAAAAACTCTTTCTTAAGTGAAGGTAACGTGTTCCAACAATAAATAAATTTAATTTGGGTGGTGTGAAATTTCTCTTTTCCAGTGTTGGAACAAAAATGAACGAGAAAGAAAAAAAATCAGCTTCTGTAGCAAACAACCAACAGTGTATCCATCACTATCTTCTGAAACAGTATGGTCACCAGCAGACGTAACACCCTATCTTAAAAGAGTAATGCTACACCATTATTTTTCTCTTCATTATCTTAGATGGCACACTACTATTGAAGGTTATTGTAGACTGCCACATAAGGTAGTGAAGACAAAGATAATAAAGAATGTAGTTGATGTAGCATTACTCATTTAAAAATCCTCATACAAAGAACCACGTACCATTACCAACTGTCATGCCTGCCTTAATTTATTTTTAATTTGTGGGAATTGCTGAATAATACAAGTTTTTTTTTTTGAGAATAAAGATGACATCGTCATCGTTTCATTAACGATAAATTAACGAAACCAGCATTACAACGAAATAAAAAGGAAAATACATCCATTGACGTCTTTCATCTCATCAGTATAATGCGTCGACAATCAAAGGCTACAAGCATAATACATCATATCTCCTTCACTTCAGCACAACACCCACTGAAGCAAAATACATGGAATTGAAAACATCCGACTCAACCTCTTCAGTCATCCTCCATCTACATCCGGAGCTTCTTCCTGGTGGCCGCTTGACCTGCCCATGCATAAATTAAACCATAAATTTGATGCATAAAGATGGGAAATCTGATGTTGCAGTTACGAAAACAAAACTTATTTTGATCTAGCCACAGTCCCCAGATACCCGCAGCTAAAGTTAGATCCCATGCCTCTCTATCCTCGTATTTTATACTATTCCCCTAACCATTTCCCAAGCCTCATATATTGAGGTTGGGCACCGAACAGACCCGAAATCGCAACTGATCACCTCCCAGGTTGAAATAGCCCTATAACATTTGAAAAATATATGCTCCGCATCCTCATCTCCGTTGTTGCATCTAGAGCAATGTGTGTCGATCTGAATACCTCTCCTGTGAAGGTTAACTCTCGATAAAATCGCATCGTTCGTAACTAACCATAGGAATGCCTTAACCTTCAATGGTGCTTGCGTCCCCCAAATCATGGACATGTATCTGCTTCTCGCCCCTCCATCATTCAGCCTGCCGTAAATGGATGCTACTGAGAAGTTATTGTTGGGTCCCAAGTTCCATATCCTGACGTCATCAGGTCCTTCGGAAATCCTTCCTTCAGCACGAATGAAACTATTGATATTGTGTATTTGTGCGAAGCTTTCCTGCGAAACCTCTTCTCCCGTCTATAGTTGTAGTTTACCGTTCTGCCAGACATCCACGACTGTCGAATCTGTGGTAAACATTCTCTTGGCTGCCTCTGGAAATAGACTTATTAAAGAATTGTTACCAACCATACTCTTGGCTGCCTCTGGAAATAGACTTATTAAAGAATTGTTACCACACCATTTGTCCTTCCAAAAGCAGGTATTTTTTCCATTCCCAATTTTGCAAGTGTTGTTAGCATGAAAAATGTCTCCCACCTTAGCTATTCCTTTCCAGAGAAACGACGTTCTTCCAAATTTGGATCTTCCCCCAAATCTGACCTTCTTCCTTTTTTTATATGTTCGAAATGATTTGATCCACCAACTGTTTCTTTTTCTGTTCAGCTTCCACCACCACTTGCACATGAGAGCTCGATTCATATCCCTAAGATTGAGAATACCCAAATCTCCATACTCTTTTCTTTTGCAAACCCTACCCCAATTAACCAAGTGTAATCCCTTGCTTGTATCGTCCGCTCCTTTCCAGAGGAATCTTCTTCTACATTTATCGATCCTATTGATCACCCACTTGGCAATTCATAAATTGATATAAGATACGTCGGCATACTACTCAGCACTGAATTGATCAAAGTTATCCTCCCACCTAGAGAAAGAAAACGTCCCCTCCATCCTGACAGTTTCCTTTCCACTTTCTCTATTAAGGTGTAACCCCTGTCTCCACTAATACGGATTTTTCAAGTATTTTTTTTTGTATTTTAAATCCTTAGTATCTTATAACTATTCTTTCTTAATTGGTTACATTATTCAAACTATTTTATGAAGCCCAATGTACAAATTATTCAATTGTTTAACTATTTATTCTTAAAGCCCATTTTTTTATTCATTCTGCATTATTTATTTATATATCTAATATGAGCCCAATTGTTTATTATAAGCCTAATTTCGTATTTTGATTTTATTATTTATTAATCTGAGCCCAAAGTTTAGCCCAATACCCTAATTGATTTATTTAAATATTTTGAGATCATGAACCAAGCCCAAATCTAGAACCCATTACTCATGTGTATTTATTCAGGATCTATCCTATATGCTTACCCCTATACAATTTCTTCACTCCCCCACTTTTCAATTCCCGTACCTACACGTTGCCCCACTTTGCAGATACATGTTCCCCCATCACCTCGTAACTACCCCATGCTCTCTCCCCTTTTTTTAAAACAGAGCACCCCATGTTCTCTCTCTCTCCCCGTCTTCCTCTCTCCCCCTCCTCTGTTCCAAAACCAAATAGACCCAACTCTCCTTCTTTCTCCCGCTCTCTCACCATTCCCTGTTTCGATCCCAAGAGAACTCAACCGAACCCATTGCCGCCCTCTTCATCCTCCTTGTCTCTCCTCCGTCGCACCGCCCTATCTTCCCCCTCACCTCCCCTGAGCCCCTCTTCGATGCCTCGCAGCCTCCCTGCGCCATCGCACTGCCTTCCTCCTCCCGCTTGAGCACCGCTAGTCCCCCGAAGTTCTCAGTCGATGCCCTCGACCTCGCCTACCTCTGCATTGTCTTCAATCTCCAACTCCTCCAAACCACACACACCGCCCGTTCCTCTTCCTCCCGTCAACCTCTGCCATCGCCATTGCCGAACCCCTGTGCGCTTGTGCTCCTCTCGACAACACAGCACCGTCCCTTCGCCTTCGAGCGCTTCCCGCTCGAGCACGCAAGCCCTCTGCTCATCTTCCTCACTCAAAGCTCCCCGACGCTCACCCCATCGAGCTTACCCCACCATTGCCGTCTTTGCTAATCCTCGTCGCCATCGCAGACCCCCGAAGCTTTGCCTCCGAATGCCTCATCTCTACCTCAGCACCATCCGCCATTAGTCGCCATCACTCTCCCTCAACCTCCTGCCGTCCCTCCCTGCCGTCGCCGCCTTTCACGCCACCCATTGCCAGTCGCTCGCAGTTCACTCTTCCATCTCTCTCTCTCTCTCTTTCTCTCTCTCTCTCTCTCTCTATCGTAATTTTGGAAGAAGGAGACAGGGTAATTTATTGCTGTTGGGTGTGTAGTTTTGGTGTTCGGTGTTTGTGTGAAGGGATTCGATCCGGTGTGGGGTATTTTGTGTGAAGGAGTTGTTTGCTGTGTGCTTTGGTGTGTTTGCTGTTGTCGAGAAGTGAAGTTTAGTGTTTGCTGTTGTGTGCTGTTGGAGGGTTGCTGGTTTTGCACGTATCTTGCACGTGTTCTGCTGCCTGGGATTCTGATCCCGTTATTCTTGTATTCGGTATCATCATCGTCGGTTAACAGGCAAGTATCCTCTTATACAACTTGTTTGTTCTCGTACAAGCTTTCTTTGCAAAATACCGCAAGTATATTCTTTGACACTAATTTGTATTCATCGGTTGAATTGAAATTTGTTACTATACATAATCCATTGATCCTATATTCGTACATGATCGCGAATACTTTATTGTCATATGCATTGCATGAACACGATACACACATATATACTCTTAGAACTATACAGGATGTGCATGAATTACTTGTCTTGTTACTAGTTTGAATATTGATATCTTTTTATTCTTGATTAAGTTTTGCATATGCCATTAATCACATCATAGTTACAACATGTTTTATAAACCCTGAAATATGTTTTCCTGCATTGCATAAGTTTTGATACTCGATCCTGTCATGTTACCTATTCTTGTTGTTGCATATAGATGTTTACCGATCCAGTTATTGTTCATGTTTGATTAAAATAGAAATAACAAGCCGGGGTATAAGGAGAAAGATTTAGTAGTGGGCAATATAGAAGAGCGTACTCGGACGGGAGCTCGTGGTTTCCCGATACAAGTTGCAAGTTACAAGTTGCAAGTTTGCAAAATTACAGGTTTACATGTTCACATTACAAATTCACACTCTACATGTTCCACATTGCACGTATCTCGATACAAGATACAATTGACATATTTTTCCGAGTACGTGACCTATAGAATCCACCACCAGTCTAAACGTTCACTTGATTGCGTATATCAAACATGTGGTATGGGATGCATGATTGCTGTACTAGTTAGGTTAATAAAAAACATGAGATTAACACATACACTTATATGATCCAATTACATGTTACATGTTCCTGTTGACTTGCTTACTTGTTTACATGTTATATGTTCACGTTGACTTGTTTACTTACTTGTTTACATGTTACATGTTCATGTTGACTTGTTTACTTGCTTACTTATTTACATGTTACATGTTCCTATTGATTTGTTTACTTGTTTACATGCATGCCACTTGTTTCATGATATTTTGTTCATGATCCTGTTTACATGTTTTATTTCTCCTATTACATGATTCTTGACTCCATAATATTTTTCCAGCTTCTTGTTTTGTTTTTGTATTTGTCCCCTAGCTTGTACCACTCGCGGCCCGTGACTTGGATTAACGAGTATCTTCTTGTTTCTTCTTGTAATAATGTACTTGCAGACTCGGATGGAGAGTTACCAGAAGGTATTGCTGAGCAAGTATTTTAGTCTTGTTTATTTTTATGTTACTTTAGTTCTTGTTTTATTCATATACTCTTTATTGTATCCGGGCATGTATGACCCGTAACTATGTTTCTTTCCAGTTGTTGGTTATGTCATGTACTTTTGTTATCCTATTGTGATTTTACATACCTGCGTGGTTTTGTTGTTATCTTGTTGTTGAGTTACCTGTACAGCTTATGAATGGTGTATTCGAGTACAGCTTATGAATGGTGTATTCGCATCATTCGCTGGTCCTCAGTCATGGACTCGTATTCCCGTATTTTGGGAAGCGGGGCATGACATAAGGGCACCCAATCATCTTTCCAAAGCGTTCCTAGTCTAATTGGCATGCCTAGATAAGTTAATGGGTAGGTAGCTACCTTGCAACCGAGCAGTAATTTGATAGTATTAATGTCGGTGCTGAGGTTATCGCTTAATAGAGTAATGCAGGTCTTAGCAAGATTAACCTTTAGACCTGCCCAAGCTCGTACACATTCCAACACCACTTTTATTGTTGTTGCCGCTAAAATTGGTGTGGGGGCAAATAGATAGATTTGTGGATTCGAGGAAAGTTGAATAGTCAAACCTGAATACACCTTCACCGGAGTTTGACCGTGATCTCCCGCTGTTGATCTGCAAAAAGTGCGAAACACCGGGGTTGATTCCGGCGACGCACCCTCCGACGCTCTAGTCAGTAATCAGAAAGATTATGAAAGAGCTTTTACTGAAAAAAAAGATTGATTACCTAGTAACAATGGGGGATGGGGGGTATTTATAGCCGCCTTAGGAACCAGTTTCGAGATAAGATCAAATCCCTACTTCCCAGTGGATGGATAGAAGTGATTAGGACCGTTGATTAGGGACAATCAGAAACCCTAATTCTCCTATCCAGCCGGGTCGGGTGTCTTGCAGGTTGGAACCCGCACCCAACAAGACAGATCCGTTTATGGGTTATTGGGTCTTCGGAAAAAGGCCCAGTTCCCATTTCAAACCCGTTTGTAGGTGAAATTACCATTTAACCCCCGAGCTTTAAGATTCGTGCCCGATTTGGACGGTTCCGATTTCTTCCCATTTTTAGCCATATCAATTGCCATGATCTCTTCCCCCTTTGCCTCCCCTAGAATAAGTGTATCATCCGCGTATTGAATGATCGAGACTACCTTCGTAATCCCTTTCACTCGAATTCCTGAAATAACCCTTTCCTGTAATCCCCTTTTTATCATTTCGGCAATGCCTTTGGCTACCAAAGCAAAGATTAATGCCGACATTGGATCTCCCTGACGCAACCCTCTTTGACATCTAATTTCCTTTCCCGTCTTTCCGTTGAATTGAACGAACAATTTTCCACCCCTTACACATTTCCTCACCCACTCTCTCCATCTATCTCCAAAGCCTTTAAGTTTGAGGACCTCATCCACGCAATCCCACTCTACCGTGTCGTAAGCCTTTTCAAAATCCAATTTTAGTAGAAAACCGTCTGTGTTTTCCTTGTTGCCTTTGTAGACTATCTCATGTGCAGATGCGACATTGTCCATTATGTCCCTTCCTTTAATAAACCCACTCTATGACACGCCCACAACGTCGTTTAAGTGCGGAGCTAGTCTTGAGGCCAAAACATTGGTGATAATCTTAAATGAACCGTTGATAAGGCTAACCGGTCTGTAGTCTCCATAGCTCCTAGGCTCCTTCTTCTTTGGAATCAACACGACATTTGCATAGTTTAATCTGTCTAAGTCCATTGACAGGTTGTGAAAATCTTGGAAGATATTCATTAGATCACATCTGACAATGTTCCAATATAGGCTGTAGAAGAAGATCGAGAAACCATCTGGTCCCGGGGCTTTTTCTTGTCCCAGATTTCTGATAGCTTGGAGCACTTCCTCCTAAGAAAAAGTGCCCTCAATTCCCTTGCTCCAATCTATTCTTGTATCCTCCTAGAAATCATTGTTGAGCGAGCATCTATGTATATTAGTCTGATCCAGCAGTTCTTTGTACTTTCCATCTAGATGTCCTCTAATCTTCTCCTCGTCTTCAGTCCACCTGGATTCCACCTCCATCCCTGTAATGTGATTCTGCCTCTTTCTTCCGTTAGCGACCTTGTGGAAGAATTTTGTATTTGCGTCCCCCTCTTTTAGCCATTGAATTCTAGATCGCTACCTCCAATATTGGTCCTCCATATCCGCGAACTGATGTGCTTTGAGTCTGCAGTTTGCTAGTTCATCTATCTCCTCTCCTTGTAAATCTCTTCCCTCCTCCGACTCTTCTAATTCTTTGATTCTTTCCCCTATTTGATCCCTCTTGCTTTTCATGTCTCCAAATTCCTGCCTCGCCCATTCTTTCAGCCTTTTTCTTTATCTCGTAGTCTTCGAGATCCAACTCCCAATTGCACTGTTTGTTTCGATTTTAGCGCTCCATGAATCCTCGATTACGTTCGATATATCGCCATACATCGTCCAAGCCTTCTCGAAACGGAAAGGTCGGCAAAGAAGAGTATGTCTCTCGCCGCATTGGAGAGTTAATGGGGTGTGATCCGAGGTGAATCTCATAATAGCTTTAATATACGCGAGAGGGAAAATCTCCTCCCAATCCGTTGAAACGAATACTCTATCTAGTCTAGCTAGAATAGGGTTTGGCTGCATGTTGGACCATGTAAATCTTCTGTTTGTCGGATTTAGCTCCATAAGTTCTAATTCATCTATGGTACTATTGAATTTGTTTCTGTCACTGCTGCTAGCCCCTCTTCCCTTATGTTCGTGTTGATATCTAGTAATGTTGAAATCCCCTCCAATAACCCAGGGCCCATTCCATCCCTCTCTGATAGCCTTAATTTCTCCCCAAAACCCCTCGCAAAATCTTGATTCGAATGGTCCATACACCGATGTCACCATATGAACCCAATTGTTGCTCCTTCGTCTTATATGAACGGAGACCGTGTACGTACCAATCTTCTCTCCAATGATTTCATACACAGTCGAATCGACCCCTATAGCAATTCCTCCTGAATACCCCACAGCCGATTTAAATCTCCATTGGAATCCAATCAAAGATCTAATACGTTCAAAGTCTTCCCCCCTAGGATTCTCTATTCTAGCTTCTTGTATAGCGCAAATAGAAGGCTTAAATTTAGAGACCGTGTTGCTAATTATCCTAGTCTTGGACCTCTACCGCATCCCTCTAACATTCCAAAAGATGTAAGACATTAATAAACTACTTTAAACCCTACCCCCTATCCTCTATCCAAGTGAGGCAAACCCCTAATACTAGTAAGCGATCGAGTGACCATCTCCCCTAAGAGACCTCACAGTACGCAGTCGATCGACTTCGTTAGATCCTGTGTCTAGATCGAATAGACTAGTGTAATAAAGCAGAGAATTATCAGGAATGAAGCTTAAAATTGAAATAAAATTAGAGTTACCTCCGATCGCAGAAACTGGATCTTTTACCCTTGTAGCACCATAATCAAATCCTCCTCTCCTAGACCAAACCCTTCCCACTTGTCTAGCTGCCTCTTGCTTTTCCTCTTGTATTCGAGAGTAGCCCTGCTTGCGTTCTTGCCCCCGACCTCTTCCCACACTTGCTTGTTCGATTTATCAGTATCTGTCTCAGAAAAGTGGATATCTTCGCCCATGCCCTTTAGAGCCGCAATTCTTTCCCCTAAAGCATCACTATTGACTCCATCTTTAGAGATATTATCCTGAGTCTCGTCTTGCAGTAGGATTCTCTGAACTTCTTCCCTGATTTCTACCTCTTGTTCCTCTAGTCTTTCATTCTCCACGTTGTCGAATACTTTGGTGTCTTGGAACAAATATAGATCTGTGGCCGCTGAGATTGTTTACCTGAAGATCAAACGTCTCCTGTTCGTCTTCTACCTCTGGTTTTTTGAATTCTTCCAAATCCGAAGGAGATGCGACCTCATTTGCTCCAGCGAAAAACACCGTCTTCCTCACTTCTGAGATAACTTTTACTTCGTAAACTTCACCATCGAACTCCGCCTGTATCATGGATGGAATATATTTTTAATCTTCTATGCCGATTCTTATCCTAACGAAATCTCGACGATTATGAAGAAGAGTGCTCTTGTCAATTTCAATTAGGAAACCGAAGCTCCGTATGATATTCTGAAACGCAGATTTCACCCAAACGTGAAATGGGAGGTTGTATAATCTTAACCACACCGAAGGTTTTGACTCCGGTTTAAGAGCACCTATCTTCCTCGACCAACAAGAGAAAGTAACGTAGTACTCTTGTCTCCCCTGGCCCTCCAAACCCTTCAAGCTAAGCACGTCATTAACCATCTCGACGTTATCGCAATGGGCGAAGTAAACATTGTGATTAAGCTGTTGAATTCTCCAATCTCCTTCCACCGGCTTTGAAACGTTCTCCATCATAAGTCTTTGTATATCGGGGATTGATGGATACCCAGATTGTGCCTTGATCATCACGCAGGTCAAATATCTCCTCTCGAACTCTGCCATGATGGGAGTTGGCAAAATTATGGCTTTGATCACTTTCCCCCTCCCCGCGGTGCTTTCCTCAGTGCCGCTTAGCGTGGAGTCAACTCTATGTGCAGTCGGAATCGAAGACTTCGTTCCCACCGTTGTCTTGATTGGATTCCTTCCCATGTTACAGTCGGTGGAGATGTGGCCATAGGATTTGCATGCGTAACAAAACCACTGGTTCTGAAACTCGTGAATCATGTGCCCCCTTTACGTGCACTTGTGGCACTGTGTAGGCTTCGTCGATTTCGCTAATTCCGAAGATGCACTCTTGCCTAATCCAATGGCTCAATCTGTAGTCCTCTTCTTTTTGGGCTTCACAAGAACCCATTCACCTTCCTCGTCCTCCTTTGTTGTCTTGAACTCCTCCTCCGGCGACACTATCCTCTGGGACTTTGTTGTTGCTCCGTATGGTGGGACGAGCTGCCTAGTCACGTCGGCATAACTCTTCTTTCCTATCTTAGCACTTTGCTCTCTATCACCCACCGGAGATTCTCTCCTCCTATCGCTGTCTCTTGCCGTCCCTTCTTCCGATCTAAACCTCTCCCTCGAACGTCCTCTATGGACAGTTCGAGGAATACTCTTCTTATGCCATTCTTTCTTGCCTTCGTAAGCTCTGTAGGGGTGTGAATCTCTGGTGTGCTTGGGCTATCGGCGCTCGAAATCCTCGTCTCTCTGGTGTTTGGCCAATTCTTGATGCCTGTGTCCCTGCCACTGTGAAGATCTCTCCCTGTTTCGGTCTGGTGTTCTTTCCCTGCATCGCTCTGAAGTTCTCATTACAAAGACTCACTAAAATCAGTAGAATTATCTAAAATTGAATAATACAAATTGTGATCGACTAATAGTATATAAGAAGGAAAAAAGAAAAGTTTGCTTATTTATGCATTCATGATTCATCCATGCCAAAATGTTGAAATTTCATTAATGAAAAATAATGTAACAAAAACTCAAACAACACGTAAGTAGTTGTTTACGTATTTGCATTTTGCATCCAATACAGCAACATTAAGGATAAGAGATTGAAGATGACAGATAATAATAATAATATTATCTTTTGTCGGGTAATGAGTCTCATAGCCCACCTGTTGGGATCCATGAACATCATTACCTTTTGTTTGGTTGTTTGTTTGATTAAAAGCTTTTTAATGAAACGCGGGGGGTTTATCCCACCGTTTACAATAAAAAATAATAATAATAATAATAATAAATAATAATAATAATAATAATAATAATAATAATAAAGAAAAGGAAAACTGTAGAATCTTAGGGTTTTTTTGTCTTCTCCCACTGCAATATGCAATCTTAGTAATATCTTATCAGGGGCGTATCTGAGTTTCAGGGGGCCCTAAACAAGTTTTAAAATGGTGCCTTTTGCAAGTTTATAAAAAAAACCTGGTCCGAATAATAATTCTTCAATTCTTCAATTCTAAAATAACTTAAATATTGGTAAATTCTTCAATTCTTTGTTTAGTATTTTTTTAAAAACTTGTCCATTGCACCTTTTTTAGATTTGGTAAATTCTTCAATTCTTTGTTTATTTTTTCTTTTTTCATGTCCGAAATCATACTTTCTAGGATGCATACTTCAAATATTAAATTAACAATACAAAATTTAAATAACAAAGTTAAGGAACAATAGTACCTAATTGTTGCAGCTTCCAAATTTTTCTTGAAATCTTCAACAATTTTCTCTAATTCAGTCCCAAATCAAAAAATGAATACTTATTCTCCAAATGAATTCTGAAATTATAAAATAAAAATACTAAATTAATAATTAAATAATTTCTTCACATAATCTCAAATACTCAACTACAGTACAAATTACTCAGTGATTAGTAAAACAATACAAATTTTTTAATGTTTGATTTGGGACATAACACAATACAAATTATTTGACAAACTACAGTACAAAATTTTTAATCTTCTCACTTCTCAATTCTTAAATGCTAAAGTTTTCGCTTCCAAAAGACTCAGCACACCACTGGCCCACACTCAACAAGCAAAATGATTAAATAATTTAAATGGCTTTAAAAAAAATCATAAAAAAAGCTAGAAGAAGAAAAGCAAGAATAAGAAGATTCAAAGAAGAATGAAATTACCCATTTACCTGGCCCTGCAAACAGAAGATTCAAAGAAACCTTGTTGTGCCGTCACGACGTCGTACGGGGGATGGTTTCATGAGGGGCCAGGGGCAGGGCCGCAGGGGATGGTGTCGGGGTCACGCGGTCGCGACGACTGACGACGGGCAACGGACGACTGGCGACTGGCGACGCCGCGATGGTGGAGGAGGCGCCAATTTGATTAAGAAGATTAGAAGAAGAATAACCCAAAAGCAATGGGATGGAGAGAGAGAGAGAGAGAGAGAGAGAGAGAGAGAGAGAGAGATGGATTAAAATTAAGATTTCGTTTATTGTGAGAAGCCATAAATGAATGCTTCATGCGTTAATGCGAATCGTCTCGTGATAGATGAGATCAGCTATGTTTTTTTGGGGTATAAGAGTAGATATAGTTTTTTAAAAAGGGGCCCTATATAATTTGGGGGCCCAAAGCAACTGCTTGGGTTGCTTGGGCCCAGATCCACCTTTGAATACACGGATGACACTCTAATGTTCGGAGTGGCGAAGATGGAAGAAATTGTGGCGATCCAAATTTTATTAAGATGCATTGAGTATTGGTCGGGATTGAAGGTTAACCATAACAAGAGTTGTGTGAAACCTCTTTGCAGTGACAATTCGAGTTCGATTGAGATGGTTGCTTCAGGATTGGGATGTGGGCAGGGAAATTACTCATTAACATAATTGGGGACACCTATAAGACCAGGGAAGATGCTTAAGAAAGATTGGAGTAATTTGATCGACAAAATAGAGAAAAAACTAGCAGGCTGGAAAGGGAAGTCACTATAGTTGGGAAGTAGAATCACTCTCATAAATTCGGTTATGAGGAGTCTGCCAACTTACTTGATGTCAATCTACGAGATCCCTAACTGGGTGATTGAATGAATCGATAAATGCAGGAGACATTTCTTATGGAAAGGTTCAACAGAGGGCAATAAGGGGTTCCATCTGGTTAAATGGGCGAAGGTTTGTAAAAAGAAAGAATTTGGAGGATTGGGTATACTAAATCTTAGGGATATGAATAAGGCTCTATTAACCAAATGGTGATGGAAATTACACAAACAATGTAAGGCGTGGTGGTGCAATTCCTTTAAGATGTATTATCACCAAAAGAAATTTAGATTTGGAGGAAGAAGCAAACAAGGAAAAGTGTCGTCCCTATGGAAAAGGATTGCAAAGGTGGGAGATGTCTTTCACACAAACACGAGATGCAAAGTGGGAAATGGGAAACAAACGAGGTTTTGAAGGATAAGTGGTGTGGGGAAAACACGTTGCAGGCACTTTTCCCGCAATTGGCGGAAGAAGCAGGAAATGTGGACGCGCTGGTAGCAGACGTATGGAGGCAAGATAGGCTAAACATTGGAGTTCAGAGTGGCTACGTACAGGATTATCAAGACCAACTTCAGAGGATGCAAAGATTAGTGGAGGAATCTTTAAATCAGACAGATCTGAGGAGGATTGCAGAGAGTGGAAACTAGGCTCGTCTGGTTCATTCGCAGTCAAGGATGTATATTACTTCTTAAATGACGGGGGTCTTAGAAATTCTAATGCATATATTTTGTGGAAGTCAAATTGTCCAAGTAAGGTTAAAGCGTTCCTATGGTTAGTGATGAATAACGCTATCTTGTCCAAGACAAATATTAGGAAATACAACATTCCGATTGATATTAAATGTCAGTAGTGCAACGACGAGGAAGAGGATGTTAATCATATTTTCTTTCGATGTCCGAAGGCGAGGCTATCCTGGGAAGTAATGGTTCTGAGTTTTGAAATTGTTGAGACTCCCAAGGTTATAGATGGCATTTGGGGTAGTTGGAGACTTAGGTGTATTATGCAGGATTATAGGTTAATGTGGGATATGACTGTAACGGCTACTGTATGGTGTCTGTGGCTAGATAGAAATGATAGTTGTTTTCGTAACATTAACTGTAATTTTCGTATTGTGCTTCATAAGATAAGATCTCTAATACAGGATTGGACAGGTATGATAGGGGCTAGGAAGAGGCTTCGCTTGGATAGCACAAAATAATACAGATAGAGATGGATGTGCCTTGCTACGTCCACAAAGCAGGCAAAGGTTAGAGGATGATGGTTGGTGGGATCAGATAGCGTCGAGCACATGGTCTTCTAGTAATGCTTTGTAATAGTTTTTGTAGGGTGTTGGTGTTGGTGGTTGTAATATTTTGGTGTTGATGTGGATGTAGCTGTGGGTGTTTGTAATATTTTGGGTATTTTGTTTCGTTAAATCTTCATTAATGAAACATGTGACATTAGTCACTTTTTATCCCAAAAAAACCCAGCAACAATCAGGCTGTCAGTCGACTGCTGCCCGATTGCTTGCCCTCTGTTTTGGTTGGTGACCAAAGCAGTCGACTGCCTTGTGTGGTGGTCGACCGCAAAGTATAATGGGCAGCAGAAACGGGACGGGTCTTAGGATCTGATTGTACCCGTTTCTTCTCCAAGTTAGATCGTACATCTCATCGCATGATAATCTATTCAGGATACAATGGATGGTTATTGTATCATGATATCAAGTCAGGATTTCTCTAGATCTCTATATATTACTGTATTGGCCCCCTTTGAGAGATAAGAGTAAAAATATTTCTTTGAAGATAGTTTGAGAGGTTTTCCTATTGAAAACAACAAGCGTCTGATGAGGCTTAAGAGATTGATAGGGCCGTCGTGAGAGTAATTGTAACTCTTGTATCTTTCTCTAAATGAATATCATCTATTTATTTTCCACCCAGATTAGTGTTTGCCCAAACCAGGACAAAATTGTGTATTTTGGTGTATTTGGTTTGATCTATTATTTTGCTTAGTGGTTTGTAGTGATCGTGGCCTATAAACTCAACACAAAATTTCTAACAATTGGTATCAGAGCTTCCACAAATCCTAGAAATTGGTATCAAAGTGGTTTGTAGTGATCGTGACCTATAAACTCAACACAAAATTTCTAACAATTGGTATCAGAGCTTCCACAAATCCTAGAAATTGGTATCAAAGTGCCACGTCATAAATTCAAGGGTTGCTCAAGTACCTTGGAAATAGTAAATCAATTCATGAAGATCAAGCAGTTCGACTGTAAGATCAACTTTGATCTCTGGAAGGTGGACATGCCCAATTTATTGGTTTAACAGGGCAAGGATCTAGCCCAAGAAGGAGATAATGGGAGATCAATCGGCACAAAATAGGAGAATCGGGAGAAGATTTATTCAGAAGCCTTGGGTTTAATTCGCCTGTTATTAACGAGCGACGTCAGGTGCAACTTCATGGAAGGGACAAGCGCGACAAGTATTTGGGCAAGACTCAGAACGGACTATTGGGAATTTCCGTTATAGGATCAGATCTACCAGAAGAGAAAATTATCAGGTTTCTCAAATGAAGGAAAGTACCGCTCTTCTAGATCATACAGTGCGGTTCAATATAGAGTTATCTGAACAAAGGGAGATTAACGCAGATGATCTAAAAGCTTCAAGCTTGATATATTCACTACCAAATTTATACATCTTGAGAATCATGCTAGCTGGAAAATTTGCCAAGAAAAAGTTTTCAGCAGCATGTGCAATCGAAGACTTAGGGGAGGATGCACTTAGGAAGGAGAGTCAGTAATCGGTGTCTACTTCTGTGAGTTACTTGGAAGTGGACGGTACTTCGATTGGAACGGAAAGTGCGAATGTAGGTAGGGTTCATTGCCACTGGTGCAAAGGGATTGAGCATTACAAGAGAGACTATTACAAGTGGTTGAGTCAGAGGGGTGTCAACATAATCAGCGTCGATGAATCATGCAATAACATAGAATGTTTTCTTGTTTTAAGTTCTTTAAATGTGAATTCTGGATGGTTTATTGATTCGGGTAGTTCTTCGCATATTTTCTCCGAGAGGAAGGTGGTTTCTACTTACAAGTCTATATCAAGTTGTTGTGTGAGAACGAGAGTTGATGAAATTTGTGAAGTAATGTGTGAGAGAGCAGTTGAGTCGGAGATGTCAGATGGAAAATGTGTACACACTAGAGAAGATCATGCATATTCTTTTGTTGAAACAGAGCTGGATATCTTATTTTCTTGTTTAAAGTTCTTTAGATGTGAATTCTGGATGGTTTCTTGATTCGGGTAGTTCTTCTCATATTTGCTCCGAGAGGAAGATTGTTTCTACTTACAAGTCTATATCATGTTGTTGTGTAAGAATGAGGGTTGGTGAAATTTGTGAAGTAATGTGTAACGCCCCGAATCCCAAATACACTGAATTCGAGATGTTCTACAGGATCTTTTCACTTTCTTTAGTACAATTTTACAGGGAAATTAAAACTTTTCATCATACATCAGAGTTTACATCATAATTACATCTTTCTTTTGCACAGCGGAAGTAAAATACAACAATTTGATACAAATACAACAGCATAATGTAATCTCTAAGCATCCATCCTCTTTAATCTTTAACATGATATTTACCTGCATATAAGACTGTGGGTACGTCAGTTTATTCAACCGACGAACATTATACACGGCCGTCCTCGCTATGCCGGAAATAGTATAACTTAACATTTCATATTTACCAAACACAAACTTGTCACATTTCAAACTAAAGGGACTACCCTATTGATGTCGTGTTGTGATTGTGCACTTAATCCTTAATGCATTTATTAATGTTACATGACACTAATGCACACTTGTTCGGATTCTATGCATCCCATACTACATAGGTCCGAGGGCAAGCCCTTATTCGTTCTTCATCTTTATAGGGTTCGATCCCCCGTTATGCCTTAAACTACTACTGTAACTACGGTAGTGTCTTAGATGTCCTATGATCTATGAGCCCATGTCCAGGCAGCCTGGAGGGGAATCCCACGCACTGTCACGACGCATCGAGCAGGCAACCTATGGACAATTCAGCCTCCGCCATGGAACAATGGCACCACCCATAGCCACTCGAACATCCCACGAGCGTTGCCACCGGGACGATAATTCCGGAGTAGCGCCCACGCCATGTCTTGACGCATCAAGCAGGCAGCCTGTGGATCGCTCTCACACCGCTATCCGATGGCCCCCATACTCATGTTTTTCTTCTACTTTCATCACATCTCCACTATGTACTAGTCCTTAGTTTTATTTAAAAATCATGAACAAAATAATCACTAGAGTTAGCCTCTCCATCAACCGGACTTATTCATTTGTTTCAACATGACCAACCTTGGTCTAATTTCAATTCAATTCATTTTTCTCAATGCCGAGGAGACTTAGCTACTCTATTTCAAATTTCATTTCACAATCTTTAACTCCTGACAATTTCAAATTATTTTTCCTTATATGCCGAAGGCAAGAATCGAACCTGGCGCCGCACCAAGACAGCACAGAGCCCCGACCACTAGGCCGGTCGCTGAACACGTCCATAGAGTGACTAGGGTCTATATGAACCCTTAGTTCGCTGTTACTGTTTTTAGGGTAATTTAACAAAAGAAGTGTTCGGCCTGGGATTCGAACTGGGCAACACAGAGAAGCAAACCGGGGTCCAAGACCACCTGAGCCACTGGCTCGGGTTGTCACTAACCCAAATAAAAGTCCATTTGTATTATTTTCGTACTGTTTTAAAAATAACTCGATATTCAATAAGCCATAGCTTCTTATTACTTTAGTAAAATTTTCTAAAAACTTCCAGATTAAATCCTCAGTCATAAAAGTTCATACCAGTAAAATAATATAATTTTTTTTGGTGCTAATGAAATGCATTTTTCACACACAAAAATCCAAAATTAATTCATTAAACTACAAAAATTTGTATTTTCGACATTGCCATATAATTAATCTACTAGTCTTTTTATTCACTAATTTCATGGTGATAATTTACTGAAATTAGTTCTTAACTCAACCAATATACATGTGAGTTCAATAGTCCATATCCATATCAACATATAAGTCTATTCATCTCAATTTCACAATTAACAAGCATGCATTATGTCTCTAATCACAATAGCAACATCCTCAATTAAATTTTGTTACCATCATAACTTCATATTAATGAACATGGAGCAATCTACATACAACTTAATTTTAACACTAGAGCCATATAAGTTAATCATCACATTTCAAACTATTCACATACTAACTACTCAATTCAAGTGGGCTCTTATTAATATTTTCATGCATCTTTGATGGTTGAAACTAAGCATGGACCTACTTTAGAAATATAAAATATTTTACCCACCTCAATTGGAGAGAAAACACAAACAAAGCAACTACGTCCTTGTAGATGAAAGCACCTCCTCCTAGCCAAAAGAGTGCACCAACTCCAAGCTTCCAATCCAATGCCGAATGCTCCTTCAAATCCACACCGAAAGCTTCCCTAGTCCACACCGAATGCTTCCCTTCCTTGATGCCGGCCACTCCAAGCAACACAACCCACACAATTCTCTTATCTTTTATAACTCTCACTATTAAAATACTATAACTTAGAAATTATACTTTGCATATGAAAAATTAGCCATGAGAAGGGGGGGGGGTATTTATACTAGGAAATGAGTGAAATGGAGGGCCAAGATCATTTGGTTAGTTGTAGGATGAAGGGACTAGATCAAAGTAGAAGTTAGAAGAACTACCCACTTCTTTGAAACTACCACCATGTTCTCCACACCCAAAATCAAAACTCCCTCCAAAAGAATGATACCCGGCCACCAATAGTGAGTGTGCATTGCACGTGTACGTGTAGTGCACGTGCATGCAACTAGGCCAAATTTGTACATTCTTAAATTTGTACAAAAATAATTTAGTTAAAAAAAGGTCTTCTACATGACAAGTTTAATTAAAATAAATTAATTCATGGGCTTTCTTTTTGGGCCAAAATATTTTATAAAAATAAATAAAATAAAATGCTTTTGGGCTTTTTAAGAAAGGCTTTTTTAATTAGATCAAATAAGGCTTTTAAAGAAGGCTTTTTGTACTAAAATAATTTGAGAAAATTATATTTAAATATACACATCATGATAAAATAATCCAAACGAAAATATTGCACGTGCACAACACGTGCAAAATAAATAATTTCTCATTAATTGAAAAATCAGGGTATTACATAATGTGTGAGACGAAAATGTGTACACAGTAGAGAAGATCATGCATATTATTTTGTTGAAATGGAGCATGATATCCGGGAGAACTATAGGAGTACGCGGCTACAGGTACACAACTCAAGGTGGAGTTCTATGAGTTTGGAAAAGTCGTCGTAAGGTGATGAAGGATAACAGGGGGATTGGATAGAGTCAGCACAACCTCAATTTGCTTTGGGGGAAGAGGAAAACTCGACCGAGTGTTTGGAAGTCCATTGTTTCTAAAGCATTATCTAGTTCGCCATCACTAAAATCACTGAAGCAAGATTGCGACGTATGAATATCATCAGGAGGAGGAGAGTGTCTCAGAGTAAGTGGAGTTCGTGCGGAGGGTGGCGCATTCATGTTAATGCCTACTGGGGTGTGTCTTTAAGGGGCATGCCAATTGGTGAAAAACAGGTGGAGGTAGATTCACCTAATAGATGAAGTCACTGAACCAGGTTGTTTGCAAGAGGAAATGATAGAGTCAAAAAGAGTTTAAATCACACAGGTGTGAAAGCATGAGTATGCAATTTAAGATGTAGATTGTTAGGTTTATATCATGCATACTCAATTCGATATGAAGAGAAGACGAGTGATGCGAGAAGAGGTTTCAAAGCGGATGTTGGAAGATGAAGAACAACAGCAGCATATGCCACAAATAGTTGCAGTAACAACAAAAACAGTCGAGCTGTCAGTCACCTGCTGCTCAATTGCTTGCTATCTGTTTTGGTTGGTGACCAAAGCAGTCGACTACTTGTTGTGGCAGTCGACCGCAATGTAGTAGCGGACAACAAAAGCAAGTCGGGTCGTGGGATCTGATTTACCGACTTATTCTCAAGTTAGATTGTATGGCTCTCATATTATTGTTATCTTTTCAGAGTACATCGGATGGTTACTGTATCAAGATATCAAAATAGAATTTCTATAGATCTCTATATATTATTGTATTGGCCTCTTTTGAGAGGTAAGAGTGAGGGTACCTCATTGAAGAGAGTTTGAGAGGTTTTCATATTGTAAACAACAAGTATCTTCTGGTGAGACTTAAGAGATGAATATGGTCGTAGTAAAAGTGGTTGTAATTCTTGTATCTTTCTCTAGTTGAATATCATCTCAGTTATTTCTCTCCCAGTTTAGGGTTTGCTTAAACTAGGATAAATTGATATGCTTTTGTGTTTTTGAATTGATCTATTATTTTGCTTGGTGGTTTGTAGTGATCGTGGCGCACAAATTCAATACGAAAATCCTAACAGTTGGTATTAGAGCTTCCCTTTCTAGAGTCTCGGCAAGCCGAAGCCAGGTATCGTCGAAGCTATCAACATCGGGCCACACATCAAAATCAACTATATCGATGATAATTGTAACGCCCTTGACCTGGATTCTCACTTGTCACAATGAATCACATGTGTAACATCTACAATCAGACATTTCCACAACAATTTTATACTTTATAGAAAGAGTACAAACTTTCTTCATATTACATATCATTCTCAAAATACAAGTACATAAACTTTTCCTTGAAAAACTACTTTCATCGTTAAGTTTTTTTTTCTTATTGTAATTCTCCCCCCCCCCCCCCCCCCCCCCCCCCCCCCCCCCCCCCCCCCCAAAAAAAAAAAAAACCACTTTTTCGAAACTATTTCTCCAACAAACTCACTACCCAAACTAATTCCATGGGTAAGCGGCTTTTAAACATGTCAGCATAGGCCGCGGTTGGAGATTGTAGCCTCTTCGGTTTCGAGACTGCGACCTCTTCACAAACTTTTATTCCGAGGCCGCTATTCTCAATTGCGGCCTCAGTTTATTTTATATTTGCGTTAGAGAGATTTTGAGGCTTAGAGACAGAAATTGCTAAATTAAAATATGTTAAACATAAGCTGCAGTAGCCATTTGCGACCTAGATATAACAGAGGTTGCAGTCCCTAACTGCGGCCTCTATTATACAGTTATATCGTGATATATTGTGATATCGTGACATAAGAGAGGGCCAGTTGGGGACTGCGGCCTCAATTATATCTAGGCCGCAGATGACTACTGCAGCCTCAGGTTAACATATTTTAGCTTAACAATTTTTGTTTAAGTCTCGAAGTCTTTCTAACCCAATTATGAAATTAATTGAGGCCACAATTAGGAATAGCAGCCTAGAAGAAAAAAAAAGCATGTGAAGAGGCCGCAATGGAGCACTGCGGCCTCGAAATCAAAGAGATCACAGTTCCCAACTGTGGCCTATGCTGACGTGTCTAAAAGTGGCTCACCCATGAAATTTGTTTGGGAAGTGGGTCAGTTGGGAAAATGTTTCAAAGAAGTGGATTAGTTTGGGAAAATATTATATTGTAAACATAAAACTAAGAGGCAAAGGGAGCACGAAGAATTGCTCACTAAGGGTTACATCACATGGGTGCAACAACGATGGACAATAAAAGAACTCTAGCAAATGAGACATAAATAATAGAGAAAAGTGAGTCTCATATTTGTATGAAAAAATTTGCCTCACACAAAGTAATTATAGTCACTTGGTGAGACCCTCATGCAAGATCCACTCAGTCTACCATGTTTATCATGCAAATGAATGTATGTGTAGAAAAAATCAGATGGTTTGGAGGTCATTCATCCATACATCATGTGGTCCAATATGTGGTACGGTTTGGAATACTATAGAAATCATTCATTTTCAACTACATGATGGAGGAGTAAATGACCTCTAAACCAATTAATTTTGTCTACATATACATCAATTGACATGATAAACATAATGAACGAAGTGAATCTTCTATGAGGATCCCACCAAGTCGGTACAATCGTTCTGTATGAGGCAAATATCTTCATACAAAAATGCGGCTCACTTCTCTCTAAATAATAACAAACAAATATGAAAACAATATAACAATAGCAATAAATTTATTATCAAAATTGTACAGAACATGGTATGGAATTTAGCAAAGGATCTACAGGAGATCAACCTGATTATCACTTTTTTCCCGAATTTTTTGTCGTACTGACCCACTTTTTGAAAATATTTGGGGTATGACCCACTTTCGAAAATAATTAGCGATCTGATCCAGTTTTGGACACATCAGCATAAGTCGTTATTGGAAATAACAACATAGGTTATTTACATGCTGTTATTTTCAATAACAACATCATTTTACTTTTTTTTTCATGTCGTTATTTGGAGTAACGACATCAGTATATTTCTCATACGAGCATGAATCTTCTGTCTTGAAAAAAATTCTAAGTGTTGAAAAAACTTATAAATAATGTCATTATCCCCAAGAACGGCATTCGAATTACTGATGCCGTTATTAGAAATAACGACATCAGTTATAATAAAATGAACTGTTGCATTTGTTTGGAACAGCGACAACAGTTCATTTATTATAACTGATGCCGTTGTCTCCAATAACGGCATCAGTAATTCAAATGTCGTTCTTGGGGATAACGACATTATTTATAAGTTGTTTCAACACTTAAAATTTTTTCCAAGTCAGAAGATTCACGCTCGTATGAGAAATATACTGATGATGCCGTTACTCCAAATAATGGCATGCAAAAAAAAAAAAAAAAAAATTTGATGCCGTTATTGGAAATATCAATAACAGCATATAAATAACCTATGCAGTTATTTTCAATAACGGCTTACGGCTTATGCTGACGTGTCCAAAATTAGGTTAAATCGCTAATTATTTTTGAAAGTGGGTCAAACCCCCCAATATTTTCCAAAAGTGGGTTATTACAGCAAATCTTTCTTTATCGCCCCCTACCTCTGAGAAATAAGTGTGTCTACACGAGATTATCATGTTACATGACAAACCTTATTGTCAAAACATCAGTACATGAAATTCATAAAAGGACACACTTTTTATAAAGGTTCATTGGGTTTATTCAGAACATGATTACATTGAGTGAACAAGAAGATAGAAAAGTTTAGGACATTGCAACAGCGGCCTCTTTATGGAGTCTTTGGATAGAAAGAAATGATTTTATTTTTCGCAATAAAGTTTACAGATTTCCGTTCTCTATGAATAAAATATTTCTTTTGATTCATGATTGGGCAAGTGCTCAGGAGCAGGCCAAAAGGATCAGGAACAGTACTGAAGAGTAGAGAGGTATGCCCACGGTGGATGGGCTGAAGGGAGGACTGTTCTCGATGGCTATATGCTTATCCTACTACTGCTGTTGTTTTCTATTATTGGTACTGATATTTTGATGTATGGAGATTTTGCCTTAGTTTAGTTTGGTTCGCTGTTACGACAGCTCTTTTGTAATATTAATATTGTGTAATGCTGTGTTTCCTTAATCCTATTAATGAAACGATGGCTCCGGCCATCTAATTATCAAAAAAAAACAAGACTGGTTAGTTATGGTTTTTTTTGCTAATCAAGATCAGTTTGTTAGTAACTTTTTTATATAAAAAAAAGACAAAAGAGGGCATGATAAGGGTGATGCTGGTAAGACTACATAGACAGGAGCATAAGCTAATTCATGGATTGTGCAGGGTTGATGATTAGCACACCCGAGATAGTGTAACTTTTAAGAGTTGAGTAACGTTTTAGCTGAAGAGGCGTTGCGCTCTTCAAATAGTGATACAACAAACGCACCAAGGTCAAAATATTTTGTTGCCATACTACTTCATCCTTAAGCTCAAAATACTTATCTTCACAAATACTTGTGACTGCACCATTTTTTGTTAGCAACAATATCAAATGAACCTATGTCGTTGAGCATAAATATCACATAATACACTCCCAGGAGCAGCTTGTCTCTAAACCTTTACATCATAGCGATGAAAACGCCAACTGATCAGCATTAAGAACAAACAAACTAACAACAGGACAGGGACAAGTTACTCAAACCCAAATAAAACCTCACTTAATGTACAATACAAGGAATTAATTGCCTCAAGATCATTCCCGGCCAAGGATACTTTAATTTACAATGGCAATCAGATTGCCTAGTACAATGTTGGGCACCCTCGAATCTTGAGAGAAAGTCAAAATACATCTTTTACCTAGTCGTGAGTCACTGCTCATTGGAAGCGAAGTCATTAGCTTGAATCTCTTCCATTTCATCTCTTCCCCGTGTATCATCACTGCAGGGTTTCAGTTGATCCCTGATGTTCTCCAGTAGATACGGTTCTGTCAAATTCCAAAACAAAGCTGCACTATCTCCTTGCATACCAATCCAGTACACTCTACCCTTTCTCTTCACTTTACAAGCCAATGATTTTGCTTGTAGGGCTTTAACAACCTTTTCAACATCTTCACGATTCCCAACCTTCAACTTAAGCAATATATCACCCGAAGAAATCCTGAATCCTCCATACATGAACCAATACGATAGAACACGTGGCGAAAGCCACCGGTGGATGAGCTTTGGAACCATAAGCTTACCTTTCATCCAGAATTGATCGGCAAAAAACCCGAAATAAGAGTGTGGAATTGTAGAAAACCGACAGGGCACCTTGGCATCAATTAACCTACTTGAAGAAGGTAACCACTCATAGAACCTTTCATGAATATGCATCTTCAGGCTAGAATGGGTATCTGAACTCTCAGTGAACTCGAAATGGACTGAATGGTTCTTCCTATCTTCATCTGATTCTAAACGTACACCACCCAGTAGTAAACCAGTCAAAATTTCACGTTGTTCCTGGTCAAGCTTCATACTGACTCTTCTCTTGACAACTTTTATCTTTAGGCTAAAGACATAATGGAGTTTTTCTGTAAATTGTGGTTCCACTTCATATTTCTTTTGGCGCATTATATCATAAATCTTTTCAGCTTTACCATACTCACCTGAATTTAGATAGCCTCCTAATATAGTGTTGCATGACCTTGCAGTAGCACCAATAGTTCCATTACAATACATTTCGTTGAAAATCTCCTGGGCCCTTTCAAGATTACCAGTTCTCACCAAAGATTGCAAGTAAATACTGTAAAGGATCCGGTTAGGATGGCATCTCATGATGCATTTAGAGAAGGTTGTTTCCACTTTATCGTGTTTTTCCAAGTCAGAGTACATGTAAATAAGATCTAGAAATGCTGGAATAAGAGGCTTCATTCCACTTTTAATGAAATCATCCATGAGTTCTTCTGCAATATCAATCTCATGGGCTTTTGACATAACCTCAATAATTTTATAATATGCTGCAACAGTTACTTGCATATGCCCCTTCATAGAATTGAATATTTCTAATGTCTTCATTGGCTGCCCAGTTTTTGCATACAGCTCCATCCTATAGACAAAGGCTTGAGAAGGGAGGTTGTAGCCGGATTCAAGTAGATTTAGCCAAATTCTTTCAGTTTCCTCTACATGCCCTTCCTTTGAGGAAGCCCTCAAAGTAGAGAGAAGCACATCTCTACTCTCCTCAAAACCTGCACTCTTCATCTCTTGTCTTAAAGTAGCGATCCTCTCTTTATCTATAACATCTTGATAGCTGTGAAGCCAGATCAATCCGGCATAGATATCCTTGTGTATTTCAAGATTAGTAGTTAGGAGATTATGATAGATGTATTCTGCCTGCTTAATATTATTCTTCGATGCCCCCCCAGTTCTACTCACGAGTGCTCGAAAGAGAGAGTTGTGCAAGCTGAGCCGAGGCCGGTAGCCACCCAACTGAATCATTTTATTGTAGATAGAGCAAGCCTCCTCGAGGGAACCATCGACAGGTGCACTGAGATAAGCAATGATCAAGATGTGAAATGTGGACTCACTGGGAACTTGACCCTGAGTGATAATGGCATCAAATAATTCCCTACATTTTGAAAATTTCCGATCTTTGCCCAAGTAATCAGCTAGCTTCGTCACGAGAGCAAAATCAAAGTGGTACCATCGCTGTTGGGACATCCATTTATACACCTGCAGTTGATCCATTATTACTATGTTAATCATAGTAGCAAAGTTTTGATACTTTTTATTTCATTACTACCCTGGTTTACCTTCCCACCAACCTCCCCAACCTAAAATTACAACCAGGAATAGTGAACCAAGAGATTAAAGCAACAAAAAAATGAAGTAGGCTTTGTTTGGTTCCAAGAATCCAAAGATAACAATAAAAGGAAAGGAAGGAAAATCAATTCAAGAAATGATATTAATTTGTTATGGAATGAAGTAGGGTAAGAACTGGACAAAATCAATCTGAATTCGGCTAAATTCTTAAGTGAACTACAACTCCATTTGCTAATGTGTCAGCTTCTCCATTGATGGTTGCTGCGAAGGAGAAAGACTTCATGTCTCCTCTGAAAACGTAGGAGGAATCTACAGGTAAATTATTAGCAAACTTGCTTTACCTCGTCTTTGTAAAATAACCCAGTGCAGCTTTTACAAAGACATATTCTTATTCTTACTATAACCTCATAAGCATCGAATACAGCTAGTGGCAACATAAGTGGATGCGCGAATTTATATGTTTGGAGTGAATTAGGATGTGAATGTGGAAAGCATCAACTAAATTTGTGCCTACTTGCCTTTCTACATAACAACCATAATCTGACTGTTTCATGGAGAATTTAACACCCTTCCTTTCATATCGTGTCCTGCTCCTGCGTTTGTCTCCAAATTTTCGAAGGATATGTACACTATATATATATTGATGGTATCTAGAAACAAAATAATTTCCTAGTGCATCTCAAATAGAAGCTTCCTAATCAAACTAGCATGACATGGGAGGGAAACAACCTCTATTTGATGGGTAAATACTAGATTAGATGTTGCTATCTCAATTCCCAACACATGGACTAACCCATGTCATACATTGACTAATCAAGAATAATTAAGAATGTCAGAGGTTTCGACACATATAATTTATTTCGCAGTATCCTATGCCAAATTAATGATACGTCAGACCATGGTTAGTAAAAAGAAATGAATAAAACGCGCATATATCGCACATACTGGTTGGCTTCTATGATCCAAAAGAGTTTGGGTTACCAACTGTACTAGTCTCATTTACCCCGAACCAACAACAAGAACCCATAATAAGAACCTATATTTCCAGGTAGCATTCAAGCAAACAGGTGGTGTGCTTACACGATAACCGGCCTCGTTCTCTCTAATCCGCATGCAGTGAAGAGCCACGTAGGTGGCGTCATCCTGCCTCACCCACTTGCGCTGCGCACTGAGAACTCTCAGCATTGTGGCCGGCTTGTGCGACGGAAGCTCTTTGCAGAGCCACGCGATTTTCGACCTCCTCCATTGCTCCGGCAGCTCCTCCAGTTCCTTCACGTCCAGTTCAGGTGACTTCAGATGCCTCGCGTCCTTCTCTGCTGACACGTCAGCATTCGAAAAGGGTTGTTCCGTTTCGACTTCTTGCTGTTGAACGTCGTCGTCGTCGTCGATATTGTGTTCATGTTCTTCTACTGCTTCTGGGTAGTGGTTTGTGGAGTGGATGGTGGCTGACGTGGCACACAGGTATGAGGTGCGGGTATAGCGGGTGCGGGTTTTGAGAGAGGAGGAAATGGGAGGAGTTTGATGGAGGAAGAAGAAAGGGAAGAGAGATGGACATGAGAGCTTCGGGCTCACTTGGAGTATCATCTTTTTTCGATGATGATCGTTTTAGTTTAGCGTCCGCTTCGGAGATTATGAGGAGACCGTTACTCAATAAAAGCCCAAAGCCTTTAAGCCCACTCAATCTTAAGTTTTTTTACAGGGAACCCAAAATTTCACCAACTCGCAGATAACCCACCCTATCTAATTCTTTCTTTTGCGGATAATCCTATTATAGTTATTGCAATTAATCTACTCCGTCCATAAGCTCTATAAATTAGTCTGTTCGGAGATTTTATTTATTTACTTTTATTTTATACTGAAAATACCCTGATTGGTTGATTATCTATTAGAAGGACTTAAATCAATGTATAATTATAACCAATGTTCTAAAAATCGCTATGATGTAATCGAGTGGCAGATGGGGGCCTAGCACCTAGGCCTTGTAAGCGGGGCCTGGGCAGCTAGGCACTAGGCGGGTTTTTTTTAAAATCTTTAATATATTTATAAAAATATATAATATTACATAAAATACAAAATATATATAATAACTAAAAAATAACTTTAAAAACCATAAATTAGAATTAGCTCAATGGTTTAGTGTTTGTTTTGTGTATTGTCCATTATCAATATTCCAATGAGAGATGGGAGATCGATTTGAGATTTTGACGATTTGGAAAAGCAAGAGCGATTTGGGGGATTTCTATTTTAGGAATTTGAGTTTTTTTTGGGAAGAGAGAGAGGCACGTGGGTGGGAGTTTTGAGAATGTAAGGATGTAAATGAACCGGTTCACTTAACAAAAATAAAAAAAATGTCCAGACCCGCCTACGTAGCCAAACCGATTTTTTAGAACGCCCAGGCACTAGACGAGTCAGCTGAAACGGCCTAGGAGGCCGCCTAAGGGGATTATTACAACACTGATTATAACTATATATTAAGTTAATGAATGTACTCCCTCTTTTCTTCCTCTATTTTGAAATAGAGAAGAAAAAAAAAATCAAAAGTAGGAATCTCGTTTAAACTAACATGTGCGTTCCGCACGTTTTTATAAAATTAAAAATTAAAAAATCACAAACCCTCCCCACCCACGTTCTCATTCTCTCCCACTCTCAAAATCCTCCCCAACCCTCGTCTTCCACGCTGCGCCCTCACACGTCACGCACCCTCCTCGCCTCCGACCAGCTTCTTGCGCCCTCCTCTTCTTCGAGCCGTCTCCCGCCCCCTCCTTCCCTCTGACGCTGCTGCCACCTTTCACGCGCCCTCCTCGCCTCCAATGCCGCTCCCTCCTGTGCGGCTCTCCTCAAACATCAATCTCGCATTCGACGTTGCTGCTTCCCACGCACTGTGCCGCCTCCTTCGCCGATCCTGAACCACCGTGTTCATCAAGGAAGTATTTTTGGTGAAATTGGAGAAGAGTATGGGTTGAAGACGGGGATGAGTGCGATGTCGGATTCAAAAATGATAATGGAATTTGGTAAGTTTTCTTCTACTTTTCCTTTTTTGCTATTGTCTCATGCATATTTAAATAAAAAATACTTGAAAACCTAGATATCCAATACTTAATTTCTAGAACTATGCTTTTGCTCATCAACTGCTCGATGAAATGTTTATGTAGCACGCAACATGATTGTGAAAATGCTTTTGGAAATTTTTGCTTAACTAAATCAATTGTATCTATGTGTGGTGTAAGTATTAATGTCTAAAACCCTAATTTACTACCTGATTTCATTTTCAATTTCCATTTTTTTTAAAATCCCAAAATTTGGATTTGGGGAAGAGTACGGGTTGAAGACGATGATGATTGTGGTGTCGGATTGAAGAATGAGATTTAGTAAGGTTTTTTCTACTTTTTCTTTTTGCTATTGCCTCATGCATATTTGAATAGGAAACACTTAAAAACCTTGAAATCTGGTACTTAATTTATAGAACTGTGTTTTGCTCATCAAGTGTTCGATAAAATACCTATGTAGCATGCAAGGTATTTGTGAAAAAATATTTTTTGAAAAATTTTGCTTAACTAAATCAATTGTATCTATATGTCGTGTATGCATTAGTTTCTGAAACCCAAATTTACTACCTGATTTCATTTCATTTTCTAATTTGTGTTTCTGATATCTCAAAATGGATTTTTTACGCTAAAATTAATGTTATCTGCAACAACTCTGGATCTATAGTAGAGTGATTTGTAAAAAAAATAATTAGATACAGTTATATGCAAATTAGTAAAAACTGGTGAGGTTTCAGTAAAATTTACCCTTTCATTTATTAATCCAAATATACCAAGCTCTCATTAATTCATCACCTCCAGTCAACGTGTGGATACAGAGATAGTGGTGTAAAATGAACAGGACGGTCCGTCATCCGTCTGAGTCCGGCTCGAGAAATGACCCGACCGTGGACCATCCGAACTGTTATACGAACCGAACTTGAACAAATTATTAGGTCTGATTCTTTACCGAGCTCAAGCCGGACATAAGTCCGTCTGAATATTATTGCGGTCCGATGCTTTATCGAACCGAGTCCGGACTATAAAAATTTTGTCCGACCTAGACCGAGCCGGACATAAGCCCAACCGTGTAGAATTTCGGTCCGAGTATGAACATATGGTTGTTTGATCCCGTTCGGTCCAATTTACAGCCCTATATAGAGATGTTGAACCAACAGCTACAATGCAGGAATGCTCTTATCTTTCCCACTACATGATACCCCTCTGCACTGTTATAAATGGCCCCATCAACTTCAATATACGGCTAACACACAATTACATTCCAACTATGGCTAACACACAAAAAAACAAACATGGTTGCAGTACATAGTGTTGCTGCTTATTTTCTGTGGGGGAAGCAAACAGATAGATGAGTTATTTTAATCGACCGGATCTGAGTTCGTGGTGGTTGACTGCTCCTTTTCTTGATTTTGCACTGATGAAAGCACTGCTGACGAACTTGCACCAAGGCTAAGACACCGAGGTGTACCCGGGCGATTAACCCTCCGACGCCTAAGTTGAAAACTCAGAGATAAAGGAGAGTTTTAGTTGCAAAAATATTTATTACCTGAGAGATTGAGGGTATTTATAGCATTTTGGGGATAGTTTCAAGAGATGGGCATTTAAAAACGGCTCTCCTCCTGATTTTCCTGGTGAAGAGATAGAATTAGTTGGTCTTTTCTTGTTGAAAGGATAAAGTCGATTACCCTTCTCTTGGTATAAAGATAGAGTTAATTACTCTTGGGGGTATCAAACGACAACATTAAGAGGCTGAAAAACCCCCCATTGCTTATGTTGTGAATAAGCCTGGATGACTGGCTGAATGAGTTGATGGAGCTGGAAGCAGCCCAAATTCCTCTCATGGGCATGTAACTGTTGAGATTACCCCTGGGAGATTTAAGATACAGGCCCTAATCGTACGATCATGATTCGTGCGATTTTTATCAATATCATATAGTGACAAATATACATCAAAATGCTCAAAATAATCATGTGTTTTAAAGTGAACTCGATGATGTTAATATCAAGACGAAGAAGAACATGTCTCTGTACGTAACACGAATGAGGATGACTTCACACATCTAGGTAGGGTTACGGATACATTTTCTTTGTTGCTAAACTTCTAGACGATGCACCGATGCATATATTACATTCCGGGACGGCAGTCCCAAACAAAAACTTCGAAAGGTTGAAAAGGTATTGAGGTAGGTGATCAAATTAAGATTGGCACTTAGCAGTGACCAAGTAAACACAGAAGACTACAAGTAAACATAAAGAATGTATCACAACATACAGTAGTAATGCACTGCACGGATTGTGATGGATTAAATGAACTAAAAGGGAACAATAACCATTATATAACGGTATAAGACATCTCGATTCAAAAGAAAAACTATAATAAGATGTCACCCTTTGTTAAACAAATCAAGAAAAGGGCATAATAAATTGACTGAGCACAAGAGCAGAAGAAATAGACCGATTCATTTAGCAGAAGAAGACTCGCTGGATCTTTTGATTCCGCTCGAAAGTGGTAGACAGGTGGATGCATGCAACGAGGGAGTGTGCACTGCAATAGTTCGAACAAAAGGCTCATACAAGTCAAAACAAAGGACCCCTAACTGTCTAACTGTATAGAAGTAATGACGATGTATCATAACCATATATATTATTTCCTTTTTAGAAGGAAATGTGAAATATAGCTACATTATCTCAATAATGAATAAACTGTCCATAGTGTTGCTAAAGATTTTAATTGTAAGTGACCTCTTCACATTTCTTTTGCTATATACAGAAAATTTTGAGTCAAATCAAAGAAAAGTGTTATCTTAATAAAAGAGATCATGTCAAATGATAATAAAACACCAATTTATAGGCATGAGTAACACGTATCATAGAGTGGCTACAAACTAGTTACTTTAGAGATTCACAATTATTTTGAATAAAGGGTTACGTCGCAGACCCCCATTTACCTACCTTAAACATGTTAACATTACCATATGAGCTACACTCATTACTTTTAGATAGGGTTGGCAACCGGGTCCACCGGGCCGGGTCGGGTCGGATCCGTCCGGGTTGGAACCGAAGTTGGACGGTTCCGGGTTGGGTCGGTTGGTTAACCGGACCGGGCCGGGCCAGGTTGGATTTGCAAAATGTCGCCCGCCAACCCATGAACCCATTCGGGTCCAACCCGGGTCAGATCGCGGGTTGGCCCATGTGTTAGAACCTTTTTTTTTTAACTTTTAAAAAATATATAGTAGTAGTAGTAATAATAATTAAAGAGTGAAATTGATATATATATATATATATATATATATATATATATATATATATATATATATATATATATATATATTATAATAATAATTCTTTGTTTCTTATAAAAAAATTGGATATATATATATATATATTATAATAATTCTTTGTTTCTTTTTTTTAATTTGTATAAGTTGAAATCCCATGAATAATATATATATATATATATATATATATATATATATATATATATATATATATATATATATATATATATATATTATTCATATGATTTCAACTTATACAAATTTCCAACTTTTTTATAAGAAACAAAGAATTATTATAAATTGGTTCTATACAATTACAATTTTCTTCTATAAAATGACAATTTTCTTCAATTTTTCAACTTATTTATAACAAACAAAGATTTTTATTACAATTTTTTGTACATTTACAAATTTCTTGCATATATTGGTCTTCAATTTGTTGTTGATGGTCTTCAATTCTTCATGTTGGTTGCTATTGTTGTTGTTGGTGTTCTTTCGGCGAGTTGGTTCCACTTGTAGACGTGTCGAACCCTATTCCTTGAGTCCTATCTTCAGCCTTCATCCAGTCTTCCATACAGACGAGCATCTCCAACGATTGGGGCTTCAAGCGATTCCTGTAATCGGTTAGAACCCTGCAACTTGTAGAAAATGTACTTTTTGAAGCAACTGTAGAGACATGAGGAGTTAGTAGATCTTTAGCCATATATTTAAGAATACTATAAGTATGTTCATGGTCTTTTCACCATTGTAAAATATCTAGTGAAGAAGTAAAACTTTCAGAATCTTGTTGATTATACCAATGTAATTCATTTGGTTGATTAGTCCTAGCTTTTTTTGATTGAATTTTTACAAGTAAATTAAATGTGGCATCATCTAATTTATTCTTACCCTTACCTGTAGAAGTAGCAAAAGAAAAAGCAACTAAAGTAGTAGTACTACTAGATGAAAGACTTCTATCATAAAAATCATACAAGTTATTTAATGTCGCTTCAAATTTAGCTAAAAATGTTCCCAAATCAATTTCAGAATCATCTTCGCCAAGTAAATTAAAAAACATTTTAATCAAACTCTTCATACCTTCTAATTTGATACGAGTATCCATCACAGTAGCAATACAATACAACATAGGAGGATTAAAATACTTCAAAATTTTGGTATATGCAAGTTTCACAATATGACCAATAAAAGCATTATCGATCATTTCTTTGAAAGTTTACATTATAGTAACTATTGAAATAAAAATGCTACTAGAAGTAGATTCATAAGATTTTGGAAATTTTAAAGTTGCGGATTTAAAAGGTTCTAAAAATTTGAACAAAGATTTCGGCATAAAACCAAGCTTGGGGAGTCATTTCAAAATTTGGCATATTTTTTGTCATACAAAAATTATTTATACATGTTTTATATTCAGTAACAACATGTAGCAAATCAAAAGTAGAGTTCCATCGGTATTTAACATCCTTTAGAAATTTTCTAAAATGTACATTTTTAAGCCTACACCAAGCTTTCCATTCTTGAAATATAAGGCCACTTAATGCAATAAAATGTACACAATTTCTAATGTTAACTATATATGGGTCGACTATTTTTAATGCATCTTGAACACATAAATTTAAAATATAATATGCACATCTAACATGAAAAATATTGTCAGATGGAGGGTTTAATGCGGTTTGTAATATACTAATTGATGCATTGTTGTTAGATACATTATCAAAACTTATACACATAATTTTATCAAGAATATGAAAAATATCACAAATTTCTAAAATACGGTTTGCAATTTCATTACCATTATGAGGATAGGGCAACGCGGCAAGTGATATGATCCTTTTTTAAGGAATTCAATCACTATCGATCCAATGACAAGTTATTCTCATCATTGAAATATTGTAACAACCCTTCCAACAATCGAAAGTTAAAGAAACTCTACAAGTTAAACTTCATTAAATGGCAATCAAAGCTTCTCTCATTTCATTGTACAATTTAAAACAATCCGACTTCAAAGTATTCCTAGGGATTCTTTTAAAATGCGAGTTTAATGCGGTTTGATTAAAAGTTTCTAAGTCCCTACTCTCGGAATAAAAAAATAGTAACTCTTCCTTAATTACTAGTCTGGGCATTCCCCGATGAACAAGTTCGGGATCATAAGAATGGCTATTAACTACACCGGTCATAGGGTAAATTTTTTGCTTGCTGATCTAGGTCTACAAAAAGTTCTTTATGTACATTTTGGATGTGTTATTTTATTGTACCTGTTCCCTCACTCTTCTTCCATTTGTATAGCTTCGAACATGTTTTACAAATTTTTATTCCTACACCTGGATTTTCTTCGTCCGGAATATAATCATAAAATTTGTGTCAATCACTAGTTTTCCCTCTAGTTTTCCTACTACTACCCGGTTGTGTTGTTTCGGTTGCTTGTGTTTGTGGTTCTTCTTCTATGTCTATGTCTCCCACAAATATATCGTGTGTACCAATGTGTCCGGTCATAGGGTACTCCTCGGCAAACTCATTTTGTGGGACAATTGGAGGCCTACGAGATGTGCCAGTGGAATCTTGTCCACTTTGACGACGGTCGGCACCTCGTTATCTAGACATATTGATATAGTAGTGTTTGTGAAAAAATTAAATACTATCTAGGTGAGATAAGTTTTTTAAAAAATACAAAACAATAGGAGGGTTGTGAGAGAGAAGATCAAAAACCAACAAACAAATATGATTAAAAAAATTATAACTACAAAAAAATATAAACACAATAAGAGGGTTGTGAAATTTTGATATTGTACTTCGCGGATACTCGTATATAGAATGAGAGTGAAAATAAAAGTAGAAGTAGAAGTAGAAGTCCAGACTCGTATATAGAAAAAAAAGGAGCTTCTTTGTTGGAGCCTTGGAGCCTTTGAGGAGTTGAAGACTTGAAGTAGACGTAGTTGTAAGTTGAATTCGATACAATCGGAATTTGTCGATTCTATGTAGTTAACTTCTTTGTTGAAAAAAATTGAATCAATTGAGATTGTATTGAGTAGTAGTAGTAGAGAGAGTAAGAGAGTAAGGTGTGAAATTTTTTGAGTGGTTTAAGGGGTATTTATAGGGGGGGGGGGGATTCAAAACAAAAAACAAAAACAAAAAAACAAAAAAAAGACTAAAAGAGTTGTTGGCTGTCTTTTTAGTCCGTTAGACCGCGGGTCGAACGGTCAACCCGTCCAGGTCGAACGATTGGCCCGTACAGGTCAAACAGTTTGAAACCCGCGGGTTCGTGGGCGGATTGGGCACTGTTCACCGGGTTCGCGGGCTGGGTTCAACGGGTTCGAAACTCATTTTAGACAATCCGGGTCGATCCGCTTAGGTTCGCGGGTTCAACCCAAATCCGAACCGTAAGTTAACTGGTCGGATTTGACGAGCGGGTTGCGGGCGGGTCGCGGGTCAGCCCAGTCCAGTTGCCAACCCTACTTTCAGAGATTGCATATTATGTGACAATATTAGAAAATTAATTATCTTCATTATTTAGATATGACATGTCATAGGATCAGAGCCAAATCCTATTGAGTGGGAGCACAGTCAAACTTTGTATATAATATTGGAATTTAAAATTAAAATTAAAGGAGAAATATGTATATCACATTGGTAGGTTCACAGGATTTCGTGAGCTAGACATCAGACTTTTGGGTTCATAGTAAAAGTAGCAAAAATATACTTCTTCTCTCCCTTGGAAATCTTTTTTTTTTTTTTTTTTTTTTTTTTTGGAAAGAACTCTCCCTTGGAAATCTTGGCAACTCCTCAACCCAAACACGCAAACATTGTAGTAGAATCCGGTCCATTCGAATCATTCCAAATACTCTGCATCTGTTTTTAAATTCCAAAATTTTCGTGACTCCTCTTTCACCTATTTTTTTTTCTTCTTTTTCTTTGGCATTCAATTCTGCTAGTAATTTAGAAGTGCAATGCATGTCTAAAAAAAAATTTTTTTTTAATGTAAAAATTCTGACGTAGTATGTTTTCGAACCTTATACTTCCTTTAGATTTTTACACATGGGCAATGCACGGATTTGTTTGGTTATAAAGTTGATATTTATTTGGTTACAGCTCTAACTTTTCCATTAAAATAGTAGATATACGACTTCATTACATTCACGAGAACATTTTAGTGAATCCTTGCTATTTAATTAATAGAAATCCTATTGTTTTCATTCTAGTTTCATGCCCCATAAATGACTTCAATACCACCCCTCACAACCCCACAGTGACAGTCTAAGCTACATTGAAAACAGCCAAACATTCTAGTAATGTTTGACAATGAAATGATTCAAATTGACAAAAACACTTGAGATTAATAACAATGAATCATTTGACTGTTTTCTAATAAATCTGAATATTAGTTATATCTGATTATTAATTACCTTGACTAAGTCTCCTTATTCATCAACATAAAGAGCTGCCTCGGACAGCCAAATAAATGCCCATTTGTCTTGACCTCTTTGTTCAGCGCTTGGCCGGCTAACTGTGTCCTTTAATCATACTGCCAATCTGTCACTCTTTCATGATTTTCAAATACATAACAACAGAAGTCATAGATTGAAAAGAACAAGATGGGAATAAATCAAGATGATTCCATGAATTCTCCGATTTTGTCACTTGAAAGCAACGCAAATTTGAAGCAGCAACGAGTTGGAACTCTTCCTCTCTACATGCTTATGTCAATGGACGAGAAGGTCATGACAGAAGAGTGCTCTTATGCATCCAGTCCTTATCACAAATGCACCCCGAAGTGCATCCAGAGGATGAATGGAGAAGAAGCACCAGGTTTTTGGATACTACGACAGTAGATTGTTCTTTAAAGTTTGCAGTTTTTTTCTCTGTTCTGACACAACCAGTTCAATTTTAGTAACTTTTATTAAAAAATAAGGCAGTATTCAAGTGAGTGAAGTCACGTAGGAAGACGAGCGTGTACAAAAAAATCTAGTATATATTGTGAAGTTGATGGTGTTAATACTTGTGCAGCTATGACTGAGATCAAGGTTAGAAGTATTTCTACTCTGTCTCGCGAAAGCAAGGAGGAGGGTTCCTATATGAAGAGCCCAAAAAGTCCGCGTGCACTCCCTTTGAACATGTTTGTCTCACCAAATGGAAGGAATCTGCATCCAAAATGTCCAAATGCATCCAATCCCTACCACAAATGTACGGAAAGATGCATAGAGAAAGTTAATGAACGACAGAAGATGAGCGAAAGAGGCCAATCAGGTTGGAACAGTTTCCATGTTGTTGTTGTTCTTCCTAAATTCTTTAGGGTTCTTGTTCTATTTAAAATAGTTTCAGTAGTTCTTGTGCGGTTGAGATTGAAAGCACTAAGTCCTCTCCATTGACAAGCTCAGAGGCAACAAAGAAGAAGAACCCTCCAACAGGAATTATGTCGATCTTCTCGCCTGATATCAGGAATGTCAGTCCGAAGTGTCCAAATGCAAATAATCTATTCCACAAATGTAGCAAAACTTGCATTCAGAAAATGAACGCAGCAGCAAATCAAAGAGAAGGGGAGCCACTAGGTTTGAATTCCGGCCCGGACGGGGATGATGATTTTTATTTATTTATTTATCATGGCTCTCTTGTTTTAAGTAAAAGTAACTTAACTGGTTTTTTTAACAGCTGCAATTGGCAAGAAAGGAGACAATTCATATGCAAAAAGGCCAAAGTGTCCACTAAGAATTCCCTTATCCATATTTACTTCCTCCGATAATCAAAGGCCAAAGAGTCCACTAAGAATTCCCTTATCCATGTTCACTTCCACTGAAAAACAAAACGTGAATCCTAAGTGTTCCTATGAATCCAATCCATATCACAAATGCAACCCAAGATGCGCAGAGAGGATGAATGCAGGAAACAAGCAGAGCAAAGGAGAGAGACAGGACAGGAATCATTTGATGATGTCAATTCTTCATTTCCCCGAAGGTTTATTGTTTGTCTGAATTTAAACCTACTATATATATATATATATATATACTCTTCAACCTGAAGTTGACCAAGTGGTGATACCAAAGGATGAAGCATGTTATTTTTTCATACAATTTAAAATCTGAATTTTATTTATCACATCAATGAGAAAGGGGGGAAAAAAATAGAAATAGAAAAAAATGTTTAGTTATAAAAATTAAGAGGTAAATATGCATAATTATTTTTAATTAAAAAATTAAACCAAAGAAGTAAATAATCATATCTGATAAATGATTGAAAGCAGTGCATAACATGGTGTAATTGCTGGTTTCTGATAGTACCTGAACTGATGTTGCATGCAGATGAGAGTAAATCGGATGAAAGCCTTCTGAGTGTTTCTACCCCATCTCGCAAAATCATGAACTCTCCAAAAAGAAGAAATGTGCCCCCTATGTGTCCCAATGCGTCCAATCTATTCCACATGTGCACTCAAACTTGCCTGCAGGAACATGCAGCAAAAGAGGAACAAAATGAGATCAAAACACCAGTTTCAGGTTCTTTGTCGTGGAGCTATTGTTCCTCCTATTCTTTACTAGGATTTCTAAAAAGAAAACAAATAGTGACTCTCTTACTTAATGATATGTCCTGCCAAATCCCCTTGAGTTCCTCCTATGCATTTGGTTATGCTTTTAAAAGATATAAGGTGATCTGTTTGTGCTCGCAGAGGTTATTCTTGTGAGCAAGCACAAAATGGAGGAAGATATAGATGCCTTCACTCCATGCCTGGAAAATTTCTATGTGATAAGCCCTGAATCAAAGGAGCAAGAAGCAGAACAAGTAGATGCATCCAATCCGCGCCAAGAATGCGGTGAAGGGCAAACGCAAAGTGATGCCAAGAGAGAAGGTTTAGATCCTGTCATTTCTTTTTTCTTTTTCCTTTTTTTTTAAACTCATAAGATGGCATACGCCACAGCCACAGTGTTTCTTTAGATCCTGTTATTATCTAGATCTCCTATTTATTTTTTAGTTTAATTCTTAATAGTATATTTTGATAAGTTCATTCGTCTAAATTCTACGACATTTTTTTTTATCGTTAACGGTGGGTCAAAGACCCCCACAACAAAATCTAATCCTAGTGGTCGACCGACCTCGCCAAAACAAGTTCCCCTGTCAACCCAATCTAACCTGAATATGTCAAACATTAACCTTAATTCTACAACGTTGCAGTTGAGAATAATGTGGAAACAAAGGCATATGGAAAGATGGATATGAACCTTAAATATCTAGGTGCATCAGATTCAAACAACAATGCCACTCAGAAATTCTTGTGTGAAGATGATGGATCAGGTTCAGCTCCTATAATGCTTTCTTTTGTCTTATCTATATTGAACTAGTATGTTTTATTGTTTGGTTAAAACCTGCAGTTCAAAAAGAAGAGGCGAGCAATGAGCATGCGGAAGGAGTTGATTACAGCAATTCAGGTTAATTGCTTTCCCACCATCAGTATTTATTGGCTAAGTTTTATGTGATTTGTCGATATTTACAGTAATCTATCACAATATTGCAGGGGAGATTAGGAAAGTCATTGAGGTCGAAGAGAAAATTCCTCCCCAACCTACACGTATAGATGCGTCCAATGAACAAAAGAACTATGATATAGATTGCGTGGTTGATGAGAATGAATGTTCCATAAGTGAGTCATGATTCTCTTCACACCCACTCATTATTTTTATTTTTTATCATTCGTTTTAGAGAACAGTGGACAATATTTTTGCTGCCCTGTTCTCAAAGATTTAATCAAAAGATATTTCTTCTTCAAAGGAAAAAGAGGGGAAAACAATTACTACATACTAACAAACAACAATGAAGTGTTCTTTTTTTTTTTTTGGTGAGTCCGAAATTGTTGCTAGAGAAGCCTGCAGTCTGTTAGTATTTCTTGTCTAGATTTCAATTAATTTTTTGAAGTCAAAGTTTGTATTAAATTGTAGATTAATTTACGTAAACCTGATCGGTAATAATTCAAATTGTTAAAAACTTTATTTACAGAGCAAAGGAATGAAATTGTTGGCACTGCAGAGATAAGTATTGAAGACTACTTCAAAACATTCACCAATGTTGATGTAGTCAAGGAAGGTGACGCAGGTTTACATAAACTTCACGTAGATAAACATTTCATTTTGTACTTGGCCATTATTGTCATCTCGTTGCTACTAAGAGCTGCATCCATATAGTTTAGAACAAGGCTTGATGCCTGTATCTGGTTGTTGCGTTGTAGTTCAACTAGCAGAGGAAAGAAATGAAGATAGGAAGATAGCAAAGGAAAAATATGAAGAGCTCCAAAGTAAAAATGTGTACAAAGCAAACCATAAATGTAATGACCATGTATACAATATATTATGCTAAGACCACTTTTGGTTCAAGGATTTTTTCTCTTTTTTTCTTTAAATAAAAAAAATAAAGAGCAAATTTAGGAGGCAACCCCTACTCATTCTCCATCTAAAATTTTAACCGGAATCTTATCCCTTAATCAAACCTAAAAATCGTACAGTTGTAGATGTTATTATATGAATTTTTCAAAGTTTTGTTAATTTATCATGTTTCGAAAATTCTGGGTTATAATAGTTGTTTTAGTAGGATCCTCGAAAAGAGGAGGAAGGCCAAGGACGAAAAGTCAACTCCTTCGTCACTACTATGTTTTTGCAGTTTTAGTATTAATTCCAGAAAATCATCCTAAGGTTTTCTAGGGAAAAAATACAATCATCTTGTTTGGCCAAACTTTATGGGGGTCGATACATTTTTCCAAGAAACCTTGTGGGGTTTAACTTCAGCTTACCGTTTCTATTCTTTGGTTCGTGTAAATGTTCCAAGTGACTCTTAACTGATCATTACAGGAAAGAGAAAAAAAAGTATAGGGGTTTCAAAGAAAAGGAATCTGCACCTCAAGTATACAGATGCATCCCATCCAAGCCACAAATGTGATGCATATAGTACTTAGAATGATCAAACTATGTAACATTTGAAGGGAGACAGATTTATCTTTATTGTTATATCTTTATTCATTAATCATCTTTCAACGCCTCATTTTTGTTGTTAGCAAAATTTCTGAAGAGTTGTTAAATTTACAGATGTCCTAACTGAAGATATTGGCAATAATATAATGATGTTAATAGATGCCTTGTCTTGGTTGTTCATGGTCTTGTTTTTTTTAAAGTTGCAAGGCGTGTTGCCCGATGTTATTAACTTAGGAAAAAGAATAGATCAATATAAGTACAAAAAGGTAAAAATAACTGAAATAATTATAGAGAAGGCCAAAACAAAGAGTGTGCAACAGGTTGCAGATGATCTACGAAAGTCCTTAATTTGTCTGTGAGCCAATCCTTGTCAGCCTAGGAGTGGATCATAACAAATTTGTCTGTGTATTAGAGGTTCGACTATGTTCCGTAGATCCATCTGATAATCTATCTTGAAGTTGTGATTGTCTTTTTGAGGGGCTGAGAAATCAAGATGTAGCTTTAGCATAGCTGGGTAAACCACGAAGAGATTTACAAGAGACTAGGAGAGATTGTCACATTGAAATCTTGATGTCGAAGACATAACTTACCATGATTTTTGGTCAATAGGAGGGATGGTGTCCTAATAAGAGATTTTGAAGTCTTGCAATTTTTTTTTTTAATTTTTGTTGAAGAAAAAGGTGGAGTATGGTCATCCTGTTTCATTAATAAGGAATTAATAAAACAAACTCAGAGTACTGAGCCAAGTATATGAACCTACAATGCTACAAAAGTACATAAATCCACCCCAAACATGGGGGGTGGTGCAAAATATACGGGGTACCAAACATACATGCCTATGTGGTACAAACATTCATGCATCCAAGCAAAAGTACATCAAAATAAAGTACATAAGAAAGGACCAAACAAAGTACGTACATCCAAACATCTACTTGTTAGAACCTGAATATAAAATAGTAAGAAATTCCAACAAAGTTGTGAAGAAATCAAATACAGAAAGGAAAACAGTAAGCAATGAACATGTACAGAGTCGAGATTTTTAAGAATCTCTGTCCTTAAAGCAGAATTTGCCTCGTAGTGTGACGGTTACCGGCAAATTGCTTCCCAGGATACAACTATACCTTCTCTGAAGATGCAGCACCCTTGCTTCAGATACAACGAACTGCTGTCTGTGTGTACTCTCAGTTGACAGACACTGACTCAGAGCAGAGGAAGAAGAAGAGGAATACTCAAGTGCAAAAAAAAAATTTGTATCTGTATAGGAGTTGATGTCTGGATATATAGATAAGAGTTGGACTGGAGACTGTTCAGCAGCCATTACTCTGTAACAGCAGAGTAATGGGGACTCTTCAGTTCAGTAACTGGTGAGCCATTACTCTGCTGTTACAGAGTAATGGGCACCAGTTACTGAATATGAAAAGTCTTTTCAGTTCAGTAGGGGAAGAGTTTGTCTGGGCAAAAATAAAATAAAAAATTTAAGCCAGACCAAACCAAACCAAACCAAGGCCGGGGCCGGGGCCGGGGCCGGAGCCGGGCCGGGCGCGCGCTCGCGCGCGTGCGCGCGTGTGTGTTTGTCATTTTGGCTAAGTCCTCTCTCCACTACACGTTAGTGGTAACCCCCGGGCCACGCCCTCTAGTCCAGTTTTCTAGTATATATACTAGTAAAAATCTTTCCCAATTTCCGATATGGGACTATCCATTTGTTAAGTTGGTACCTTTCAAGTACCCAACTTTGGATAAACATTTCTCATTCATACGGAATTCGTTTTTGGCAAGTGAGTATAATACGGAATAGTACTCGACGAGAGGATCGCAATCCACTCATTTTCCGGCGCCGCCGGTGGCCGGAGCCTGCCGGAATCCGGCCCGAAAAACTGCAAAAATTAATTCCAACACTACTCCCCCCAACAAAACCCTGGGGTGGTGGGGATCAAAAAAACCTGACTGCCCGGGCACGCTCCTCAGTCTAACGTAGGCTCAACCTCGACTTTATTATCATCGTACTCCTCCACATGGAAGACGTTCGCGATCCTCCCCCTAGGACCTACTGCGGCAACATTTACCCAAAAGGAAATAAGATGCATAATGTGAGTTAGATTACTAGCAATACTATTACAAGTCTCACGGAAGTAATAATTATTCCTATCTAGCCAAAGATCCCAGGTTGTAGCGGCGATAGCGATAAACCAAGCTTCTCTCATCGTTCGTCTCTCATTAGTGAACTTTGGTCCTACCCACAGATCCTCATACTTACTAGGGTACTCATTCGTCCCCAGGGCACTAAGTACCTCCACCAGGACTGCTTTGCTCCTGGGACATTCCAGAAAAAGATGGTCTCTAGTTTCAGGGACAGCGTTGCAGAACCCACAGGTAGAGTTCAAGTTCGGTTGGCATTTTGCTAGGTTTGCTCTAGTCAGTATTGCGTCATTCAGCACTAACCATAGGAAAACTTTAACTTTCAGCGAGGTTTTTGCCTTCCAAACCACACCCGACCAACTCGGGCTACACCCCTTAAAATGAATGCGGTTGTAAAGGGAGCGAACCGTGAATGTGCCATTATTTTCCGGTCCCCAAGATTTTCTATCAGGACCTTGCGAGCATATAACTCCGGCGCTGGCGATATAAGTCAAAAGTTCCATAAGCCTTTGTTGGGAGCCCGGGTCAAGGGGATTTTTAAAAGCCGATTTCCAAGAACTTCTTCTCCGTGCTGCGACCACCATGTAGTGCAGTTGGGATGCTTGGTCATATAAATCAGGGAACATGGCTCTAAGTGTGATCCCCACACCACTTATCCCACCAGAATCTGGTAAGTCTGTCATTCCCAATAGATGACGTCACACAGCTTATGAATGGGTCGCAGGCCTTAGTGATACCTCTCCAAAACCAGGAGACGCGAGGGCCTACCATGAAACCCAGATTTCTCGTCCCATTCCCATGCAGGTATGTCTGAACGAAATCCTTCCATCCTTCTCCATTAGGATGGAAGATTTTTCACCACCATTTTTCCAAGAGAGCCAGGTTCATATCTCGCAGATCAATAATACCTAGACCCCAGTGTATCTTTTTCATGCAAGCTTTTTCTCATCTGATGATGTGATATCCGCCTTTATCAGGGTATGCCCCCTTCCATATAAACTGTTTCCGAGTTCAATCAATTCTCTGAATAACCCAACGTGGCATTTCGAAAAAGGACAAATAATAAGTATGGAGATTAGAGAGAACAGCATTGATAAGCGTGACTCTGCCTTCCAAGGATAAAGCTTTACCTTTCCATCCAGCAATACAGTTTTCCACACGATCAATAATCGGTAACCAGTCCGCCTTCTTCAGTTTCCCCGGTCTCAGTGGTAACCCCAAATATTTAATGGGAAAACTCTCGAAAGAGCAGTTTAGTATCGTAGCGTGCTCTTATGCTTCCTCTGTAGTAAGGGCAATGGGGATAAGAGAACTTTTGTGGAAGTTGACTCTGAGTCCCGACCAAGCTTCGAAACTATAAAGGATTCCTTTAAAAGCGATAGTTTCCCCTAAATTGCTATTTCCAAATAAAAGAGTATCGTCTGCATATTGGAGGATAGAGCAACCCTGGCGATTTGCACCATTAGCCACCGGCGATATCCAGCCGGCCCTACTGCAGTTAGCCATCATGGATCGCAACACGTCTGCCACAATGGTGAAGAGAAGGGGGGAGAGAGGATCTCCTTGTCTAAGGCCCTGTTTGCACGAAAAATGATGACCCGAGACCCCATTCACTAGGATAGTAGTTCTGCTGGTGGTGAGACATGTGTGGATCCATCTGATCCATCTAGCCCCAAATCCTCTTCTAGCCAACGCTTGGAGGACACATTCCCATTCAACCGAGTCATAGGCTTTTCCAAAGTCTAATTTCAGGAAATAGCTCTTAGCATTTGACATGTGGCAGAGATGGATAATTTCGTCAGCCGTGGCCATACTGTCCTGTATACACTGTCCTTTAATGAACCCCGTTTGCTCGTTGCTAATGATTCCGTTCATCACTTTTCCCAACCTATTAGTCAGGGTCTTGGTGATAATATTAACTGAGCAGATAAGGAGACTAATAGGGCGGAAATCTTCCACCCGCAGAAAGTCTTCTTTTTTAGGGATCAACACCACTTCGACAAAATTAATTCTACCTAATTTAAGTTGATGTTCATAGAGCTTAGCGAACAACTTAAGCAGGTCATCATTGATTTCCTCCTGGAACACCTGGTAGAAAAGGATTGGGAATCCATCTGGACCTGGGGTTTTGTCCTTTCCTAGTTGCTGTAGTGCCTCCCAAATTTCTTTTTCCATAAAAGGATCTTCAAGGGATCGAAGCATGGGGTTAGAGTCGTTCGCGAAATCTTGCCAAAATTCTTGATGAAGAGGGACTCTCAAGTCCGCCTTCTGACCAAAGAGACGTTTAAAGTGGGATTGGATTGCTACCCTGATATCTTCATCCCCCTGTATCTTTCCAGACTCCGAGTGGACCGAATGGATGAGGTTAAACCTACGACGTACACTGGCAACACGGTGGAAGAATTCTGTATTCGCGTCTCCTTCCTTGAGCCATGAAATTCTGGATCGTTGTTTCTATTTGAGTTCTTTAAGTCTATAAAGTTAGTGAATGTCTTCTCACAGCTGAATCAACCTATTCCGCTCTTCCTGTACCAGTATCCTAGTTTCCTCCCTCCTTTCCATCTCCTGAATACCTTCAAGGATGGACTCTTTTTCTCTCCAGATTAGTGCAAATCTGGTCCGGTTCTATTTCTTGAGTTTGGCCCGCAGTCTTCTGATTTTTTCGTACCAAATTGCGGTTACTTCAGTCCCTCTAATCGGGCGTGACCAGTTCTCATTGACCATGTGATTGAAGCCTTGGATTTCCAACCATGCTTCCTCAAATCTAAACTTGGGGGATTTCCTAGGATGCACTTCTCCGGAGGAGAGGATAATAGGGACATGATCTGATATTGGTTTAGGGAGGGACTTGGCCCATGTCAAAGGAAATTTGGCCTCCCAGTCTGCGGAGACCAAGATCCTATCAAGCTTTGCTAAGATGGGCGTTGCTTGCAGCTAAGATGGGCGTTGCTTGCATGTTTGACCAGGTGTAAAGCCTATTGGTAATGGGAATGTCGACCAGTTCCAGGTCTGCGATGACCTCGTTAAACGTTTCCCTATCAGAGTCACTAGATCCTCTGCCCCTGTGTTCAGAGGCAAACCTGGTGATGTTGAAACCCCCCCTCCCCCCACAACCCAGGGGTACGGCCAGCATTCGTGAATAGCTCGTAGTTCATTTCACAATTCCAACCTAGCTGCAGTAGTGTGCGGACCATAAATCACCATAATTGACTGGGTTCACAGGTCGGATTTACATTGTAGCAGGATTGACAACGAGAATTGACCGTGGATAATGTCCAGGCAAACAAATAAGTCTGGATTAAACCCTAAGGCAATACCCCCAGATGCCCCAAAAGAGGGGCAAATTTTCCATTCCGAAATGCGATACCCCCAGTCTACTTAGTCTAGCACTATGGGTGAGTTAGGATCATTAAAGATCTTAAGTTTTTCTTTTCTTCCACTTCGGTTAGATTGACAGGACTTTTCTTAGAAGTCTTGTGGGTGTAATAGGTCTCTCGGCCTGAAATCCGAGAATCACTGTACAAGGGTTTAAGTATAGTGGAACACTTGTGGCGAAGAATTGCTACAAGTAGGTGGTGTGGACGTAGACCTGGGGGTCGAACTACGTTATATCGCTGCGTCACTTGTGCTTGTTGTGTTTGCTTTCTCTATCTCTTCTCATTTACTTTGCAACTTAATTTTTAATTTTTAATTTCTGCACAATCACCCTATTGAACCCCCCCCCCCCCGGGGTGATTTACACGGATTCGGTTTTATGTGTTTATGTGTTTATGTGTCAGGATCATAATCGTGTGGAGGAACATCTTCATAACCTATGTTAAGATTAAGGTTATATTCGGTCTCTAATTGTGGGATTGTTGGAGGAACATCTTCTTTAATTTGTGCCTCTAATTCATACTTGATTTTATTGCAAACGATTTTGTAATCAAAATATTCTAACAAAGTGTACCCATCCTCTCACCCTTTTTTTCATTTGTAACTTTTGTTACAAATTTTACAAATCTTATGTCCTATACTAAGATTCTCCTTATCCAGGATAAAATCGAAATATTTGTGTCAATCACTAGTTTTTCCCTTATGTTTTCTACTAGAAGTGGGTTGTGCGGATTCGGTTTCATGTGTTTGTATGTCAATAGTATGCATTTCTTGTTGTGTGTCAGGATCATAATCATGTGGAGGAACATCTTCATAACATATGTTAAGGTTAAGGTTATATTCGGTCTCTAATTGTGGGATTGTTGGAGGCCGACGAGAAGAACTAGTGGAATCTTGTCCACTTTGGCTACGGCCGCTACCTCATAATCGTGACATGTTAAATGGTTTGTAGTAGTAGTATATATTTTAAAAAATAATTTCTAGTGTTTTAGAAGCGTATGTGAAAAAATAAAAAACAATATATGAGTATAGAAAAAAAAATCTAAAAAACAATAGGACAGTTAATAGAGAGAGAGTAGGAAAAAACCAACAAACAAATATAATCCAAAAAATTTAAAGCTACAACAATAATAATGAATTGAGAGAGTTGAGAAATTTTGATATCGTTCTTCACGAATAATCGTATATAGAGTTTGAGAGAGAAAAATAATAGTAGAGGGGCTCTAGAAATAGACGTAGTCGAGGGAGTTTGTAGTAGACATAGACGTAGAGAGAGAGTGAGCTTCTTTGTTGAGCGAGCTTGTAGTAGACGTAGTCGAATCGACCTGATCGAACTTGTTCACTTTTTTGTTGCTTCTTTGTAGAAGTAGAGTAAGAGAGTTGATAGATAGGTGTGAAAAAAAAGTGAAATTAGGGGTCCCTCAACAAAAAAATAAAAATAAAAAATAAAAAAACACAAACTAAAAAGCAAAAAATAAAAAAGCAAGCAAAGCAGCCAGCCAAGGGTCGACCCGTTCAGGTCGACCGTTCGAACATTTGACCCGTTCAGGTCGAACGGTGGCAACCCGCAAGCTTGCGGGTCGGGTTCGAGCAGGTTTGAAGCAGTTTGCGGGTTCCGCTGATCGGGTCGAGCGGGTTTGAATTTGTGGTTTTGTGAACCGTACTGACCTGTTCATTGGCACGAGTTAGACCCGAACCGGACCAGGTCAATGTGGTTCGGTTCAAAGCAGACGGGTCACGGATCGACCCGACACGGATGCCTTCTTTACTGACCCATCACTAAAGTCACCTCAGAAAGCTTAGCATTAAATCAACCAGTCTAAAAGAATATGCAGCAAATTTCTTATATTCAACAAAATGCAAATATGAATCTGACAAGGTTTACATACATGATAGAAGGAAGGCTTGCATAAATCGATCAACCTAAAAGGCTAAGATCTCTCGCTTAGCATTTGTTAAACTTGGCTATAACTTTTCAGCTAAAGATCCCTAAAATTGGCGAGGAAAAGCTTACACAACAATTCCTAGAACTTGCAAGCAAATACAATGTAACTTTGTCTGTACGTATCCAGCATAAGAATTATTCACAAACATAAATCATGAGCTTGTCTGGTCCACTTACTTGAACTTCTGACAATCTATCGTAAATCATCCTGAATTAGCTTATTGAGGAGAGTATTTAAGAGTGCATCCCTCTTCATTGCTCGGCTCTCTTCCCTTATTCTCCTCTGCTCTTCCCTTTCTTGCCAATCTTGCTCCAGCATCAGCCTCTCCCTCTTCATTCTCTCCACTAATTGCCGCCAATCTTGCTCGAAAATCTGTCTCTCCCGAGCCATCCTCTCCATTGCATCAAGCAACCGGGCCTCAGCTCGCTGCTGATGCTGATAAAAGTCTTCTAGTAACTCATGTATGCTAATATTTACTGCCTGCTTTGATTTGCCTGATACTCGTTGATGATGAACTTTGTCAACCTTCTTTCTTTTGCTCATTGTGAGCTTCTGTTCGTCATCACTGTCTTCATCCTCATCTTCAATATTATCGGAAAATTCATCCGATGATTTATCTCCGTGAGACTTGTTTAGCCTCTTTTTTGAATAATTGGGTGAGCTGACTTCAGTTTCTAGGAGAACTCTCTGCGTGCTGTTTGCACTCTCTGTGAACATTGCATGCAGCTCATCAAAGAATGGACAGGGCTTGCCATTCTCGGGGTCTGATGTCTCTTTTCCCTGTTAATAAGGTGTAACTTTAACTGTATTTAACTTCCGTGAATTCTCAAAAGAAGAATGTAAAAGGAATTATTGACCAAAGGATACGCTTATGTATCAATATACTATATAGTTTTGCGGCTTTTTCTTTAGATAAGTAAAGTCCTAAAGTTTCTACCGTTTTCCTCCTCCGTTAAATATGGTATAAATTTCTTAAATTTTGTTATTCCAATTTTCTGGTTTCCTTGCTCTTCCCTACTCATAAGTAGGGCTGCAACGATCCGAGCTACTCGCGAGCTACTCGGCTCAAGCTCTCGACTCGAGCCGAGCTCGAGCTCGACAGCTTAACGAGCCGAGCTCGAACTTGAGCGTTTTGTGATTATTAGGCTAAGCTCGTGAGTGCTCGGCTTGAACTTGGTCAAAAACTCGGTCAAAGCTCGGCTCGAGCCAAGCTCGAGCTCGAAACTAGCTCGATTGCTTAACGAGCCGAGCTTGAGCCTCAAGATACTCGGCTCGACTCGGCTCGTTTGCAGCCCTACTCATAAGTCCTACTGGATTTGAGGTTATACTAGACATTGCAACAACAACAACAACAAAGTCTTTTTTCCAACTAGTTATTATTGTAAACTCTAATACGTTGTTAAAGGTTTTCACGTGTTCGCAGAAATTTGTTGTTTGTAGTAACTTGATGCAAGCAAGTTTCGAACAACAAACTTCTAGCGAACTGCTAATAAGAAACTTTAGAACTGCTAATATGAAACTTTACCATTGTACTGCGACAACAACACCACTTGCAATCTTTATTAAACATCTGATGTTCTTAACAATTTCAAATCAACACAACAAAACATAAAATAAATTAAAAAATTACCTTATATCGATTGACGAGATTCTTCCACTTACATTTGCACTGATCAGGGCTCCTCCTATACCCTCTCTCCTTCATCTTCGACGCCACCACTTCCCACAACACCTTATTCCGCTTCGAAACCGTGAAGTCCCTCTCCAACTCCCCTCGAATCTCGATAAAATCTCTAGTCTCCTGTTGGCTCCACTGAGGAACCCTCTCCTCCTTCCCTCTCGCAGTCGATCCTCCGCCTCCGCTCGTCGCCACCATCTCCACCGCCGTCGATTGATCGAATTGCGTCGTTGTCAGCATCATGATTCCCAATCCGCCGCCTTTTGATCTGGTCATGATTTTTGAAAGTCTAACCCTCGGTTTTAATTGCTCTGTTATTGTTCATTGGTTTTGATTTGGTTGTTCGCCAGGTCATTTTTTGGGAGATGGCGGGCTCATTTATTTATAGAGGTGTCCCGTGTCCGTGTACGTAAATGGCGCTACGGTTGGGATAAAATTGCTGGAAGTTGACACTGGTAGTGTTGTTTTCTTTCCGTTCACATTGGGAAATGACTAGTGTGCCCTCTCTATTTGTTTTTCCATAATTTGTTTTAAGAATAATTAAAGAATAAATAAATACTCATTTTTTTAATAAAAAAATAGTAATAAAGAGTCAATAATTTGAATTTTTTCCCAAACTGACCCACTTTTTGAAAGTTTTTCCCAAACTGATCTACTTTTTTTTAAAATTCCCAAACTGCTTCACTCGTTTTTTGAAAAAGCGAACGTGATTAAAACCTCATCGCTTTTTCAGAAAGCGAGTGTGAGACATTTAGATTGCGTTTGGTTTGTTGTTTTGAAAACAGTTTTCTGAAAACAGTTTCTGAAAAGAGTTTTCTGAAAACAGTTTTCTGAAAATGAGAGTGTAAAAGCTGTTTGGTAATAATTTTTTATGAAAACAGTTTTTTGAAAATGAGAGTATAATGTATGTATAGGTTTGGTTGTATGTATATACTGTATACAGTATATATACTCTGACATATACATACATACTGATATATAATAATATAAAATATTTTATTATAATAAACATATTTAATAATATACATATATATAATAATATATAATAATTATAATAATATATATGTAATAATAATATATTCAAATTAAATATTAAACAACTTATTATAATTATAATAAATTATATAATAATATATATAATAATATATAATAGTAATATATAATAATAATAATATATATTTTAATAATAATAATATATATTATAATAATAGATTATTATAATAGTATATATAAAATAGTATATATGAAATAATAGTATATATAAAATAGTATATATAAAATAATAAAATAAAATAATATATATATAAAATAATAATATAATATAATAATAGTATATATAATAATAATAGTATATATAAAATAGTATATATAAAATAGTATATATAAAATAATAATATATATAATAATATTATAATATAATAATAGTATATATAAAAATATATATATAAAATAATAATATATTATAATAATTGTATATTATATAATAATATGGAATAATTTATTATAATAAACATATTTAATTAGATACATATATATAATAACATATAATAATTATAATAATATATATTAAAATAATCTGTTATAATGATATTTTAAACAATTTGTTACAATAATAATAAATTATATAATAATATATTATAGTAATATATAATAATAATAATATATATTATAATAATAATATATTATTATAATAGTATATATAAAATAGTATATATGAAAAAATGATATATATTATAATAATAGTGTATATATATATAAATAAAAATAATAATATAATATATATAATAATAATATAATATATAATAATAATAATAATAATAATAATAATAATAATAATAATAATAATAATAATAATGTATATGTAACAATAATATATTATAAATATATATATAACAATATTTTATAATAATAGTATATTATATAATAATAAATATAATAATATATAACAATAATATATTATATATTAATATATATAATAATATGTAATAAAAATATATAATAATAATAATATAATATAATAATAGTACATATAAAATAGTATAAATTAGTATATATAAAATAGCACATATAAAATAATAATATATATAATAATATTATAATATAATAATAGTATATATAAAATAGTATATAAAAAATAATAATATATTATAATAATTTTATATTATATAATAATATGAAATAATTTATTATAATAAACATATTTAATTATATACATATATATAAAAACATATAATAATTATAATAATATATATGTAATAATAATCTGTTATAAATATGTATTAAACAATTTATTACAATAATAATAAATTATATAATAATATATAATAGTAATATATAATAATAATAATATATATTATAATAATAATAGATTATGATAATAGTATATATAACATAGTATATATGAAAAAATAATATATATTAGTATATATAACATAGTATATATGAAAAAATAATATATATTAGTATATATAACATAGTATATATGAAAAAATAATATATATTATAATAATAATAGTGTGTGTGTGTGTGTGTGTGTGTGTGTGTAATATATATAATAATAAAATATAATATAATAATAATATATGTAACAATAATATATTGTAAATATATATATATAACAATATATTATAATAATAGTATATTATATAATAATATATATAATTATATATAATAGTAATATATTATATATTAATATATATAATAATATGTAATAATAATATATAATAATAATAATATATATAATAATAGTATATATCATAATAATATATATAATAATATAATATAATATAATAATAGTATATATAAAATAGGATATATAAAATAATAATATATAATATAATAATAGTATATATAAAAAAGTATAAATGAAATAATAATATATATAATAATAATATATATAATAATAATAGTATATATAAAATAGTATATATAAAATAATATTATATTATAATAATTGTATATTATATAATAATATAAAATAATTTATTATAATAAACATATTTAATTATATACATATATATAATAACATATAATAATTATAATAATATATATGTAATAATAATATATTATAATAATATATTAAATAATTTATTATAATAATAATAAATTATATAATAATAATAATATATTATAATAATAATAGAATATTATAATAGTATATATAAAATAGTATATATGAAATAATAATATATATTATAATAATAGTATATATGTATATATAAATATTAAATAATAATAATAAGAATAATAATAATAATAATAATAATAATAATAATAATAATAATAATAATAATAATAATATATGTAACAATAATATATTATAAATATATATATAATAATAATAATAATATATATAAATAGATTTAGAAAGAGGATGTGAAAAAACAGAAAATAGGTGAAGTGGAGTTTTGTGAAAACTGTTTTCAAAAAACAACATAACCAAACGGGTTTTGGGGTTTTGGAAAACAAAAAAAAGGAAAAAACAACAAACCAAACAGAAATTTTCGAAATCTTAGGTACTGTTCTTTTTTTTGCCTTACCTCTTATAAGAGATTTACAGTAAGTGGCTCTTGTAAGAGCCTCTTTTTGAGGTGTTCTTTTTATATAAAAATAACATCTTATAAGAACCTCTTATAAGAGATTTTTGTTCTTTTTTTACCTCTTACAAGAGCATTTTCTCTACTTTTTCACATTTTTGCCCTTACTATATAATTTTTCTATTTATACTTTGAGATAATATAGACTTTTTAAGTGATAGAAGGTTTATAAGAATTTGAAAGAGGATACTGGACGCCGTTTAGGCTTATAAGCGATTTGGGGGGAAATTGCTTATAAGAGGTAAAAAAAGAACGCTAAAAATTATGGGAAAAGAGGTTGACCACTTCTTATAAGAGGTGAATCGCTTATAAGAGGAAAAAAAGAACAGTACCTTAGATTCGCTTTTTGAAAAAGCGCCCGATTTTTAACCAAACTCACCTTTTCAAAAAGCGAGGTTGATTATTTTTGTAAATACTTTCGGAAGTGGGCCAGTTTGGTAAGTACTTTCAAAAAGTGGGTCATCTTGATAACAAGTTCATTCTATATCACATTGTTACTTTCTTTTATATTATAATTTTTTGATCAAATTTATTTTTAGCCGATGTTTCTTTCTTTTATTTTTATTTTTATATTGTAATTTACTAAGAATTGTATGTTACTTATCTATTTGATTAATTTGAAATTTTGTAATTTATATAAAAAAAAATTATGAATATCTTTTTTATCTATATGTTCAACCCAACTGTTCATCATTTTCCTTTCCATTTATCTTTGTACACACTCTATATATATATATATATATATATATATATATATAAACCTAACTTGCGAACCCGCAACGGCCCAACCCGGCCTCCGAGCCAACGCCTAAATAGCAGGTATATATTTGTTTCTGTCGACTGCATGAAGAATACTAGCTCTTGATTTAACCTATATCTGCAGTGTTATAACTTGATACAAAGGAAACATCCACGATATGGATGGTTACTGGCATAATATGTATGTCCCTTCTATACAGAGATCTATGTTAAATTGTTAATACATTTCGGCTTATGAGTTGTACAATTTAATTCAGATGTCTTTTATCTTTGGTGATACCTTTTTTCCCCCTCCATGATCCAATATTTTTTGTAACAAATTGTTAATGATCATTTTATAGGCATCAGATTAATTGTTTGTAAACAAGGATACAGTGTTATTTAGATAAAAATCAAGCGTGTAATATGTCTGATATAACCTGATTATCCTAAGCTTCGGAAACACCACCAGTTTCACTTGTTCTCCCCTTTCTGTTAGGATCCTATGCACAGAACAAAATCACGTTTTTAGCAATGTTCTTTTCTTTGTAGAAGGCTTGGAGAATTCAGCTGATTGCTGCCCTGTATTTTGTTGAAACCCTCCAACTATCTAATCTTGCACAGGAACCCGATAACTTAACACAATATCCTTCTAGACCTTAAACTTTGAAAAATACCAAGAAATCACCAGGGTCCTCCTTACAGTAAATTCCTATTCATGTCCTAATGGGGTCCTAATAATCCATACAAGCTCTTAAAAGATAGTATCATATACCTTAAATTGTAGTTTGTGATAGAATTGGTCAATTGGACACCATCAGAACCAGCCCCTAATAATAATTCCAGATTATAAATCAGCAACTGAAGCACTATTGAGAGACTAAATTACAAATAACCCTATAAAACAATTGGAAATAAAGCTAGATCGAAATTGAGAACCATTCCACCGACAACAAGTTAGGCTTATATATATATATATATATATATATATATATATATATATATATATATATATATATATATATTGATATGGCTAAAAATGGGGTTAAATCGGAACCGTCCAGATTGGGCGCGAATCTTGAAACTCGGGGGCAAAATGGTAATTTCACATACAAGGTAGATCCAAAGCGGGTACTGGATCTCCTTCGCACGAGACCCAATAACCCACGAGTAGATCCACACCGATTGGGCACGGGTCCCGACCCGAGGCGAGCCCAGACCAGCAAGAGACAAATCAGGGCCACTAATTTGACCAAGTCAACGGGCCTGATTTGCTCTCATCGGGAATCAAGGGGTTAGTTTCCTAAACAAACTGTGAGGATTTTTCTCCTAGCAGTTACACTGGAAACCAGGCCTCTAATCACTCCCCTGGCGACTATAAATACCTCCCCTCTGCCACTGTGACCAGGTTAACGACTTTTTCACCACTTTAAGCTCTTTCTTTAATCACCACTGGTTACTGACAAGAGCGTCGGAGGGTGCGTCGCCGGAATCAACCCCGGTGTTTCGCACTTCCTTGCAGGTTGCGGCAGGAGCAAGAAGGCTTGAATCAGCTGTTCAGGTTTTCCCGAACTCACAAATCTTATCTGTTTACCCCCACACCGAAATCAGCGGTAACAGATTGGCACCGTCTGTGGGAAACACCGCACGAACAGCCTCAGCCCCTTCCTTGTCGTCCTCTCCAACCATGCCTCCAAAGAAGGTCAGATCTAGAGGGTCCAATCGCGGGACCAACCTCGCCGACCCTACAGAGGAAGCCCCTGTCAATCCTATTCCACAGCCCGATCTTCCTCTGCCGGCCCAACAGGGCCAACCTCCTCTTCCCAAGCAGCAACCCAACAATGGCCCTTCCGGCCATAACGGTCGGAAGCAGAAGCAGCCCTTCAATCCGGACCATGTTTCGGTTCGTAATGAATCCTCGGATTCAATGGCTTCTCATCATCCCGACCTCCGCAACACAATCCTGAACCGCCAGAAAGATGAGGACCTTCGCACCCACCTTGATGAGAGGCGGGCCCGAGAGGGAGCCTCCCGCCATCGTCAGGGTGAGCGGTCCCCTCACCGCCGAGACGGTCGCAGGTCTCCGGATCACAGGGGCCGAGCGGTATCACCCGAGCGCCGAAGAAGGAGACCGTACTCCCCCGCAGATCGACATCATCGGAGGAACAATGACGCACCGATCACTCGTGCCGAGTTCTTACAATTCCAAGACACCGTACTGCAGGCTCTCAACCTTCGGCAGAACGTCCAAAATGCCCAGAGGGCTCCAACGCCCCCGAGGGATCCCAGTCCTCGTCGCCGAACCCGAAGTCCTTCCCCGGCACCCAGCCACCAGCAGCAGCGCTACAGCCCTCGCCGATCCCAGGACTACCGGCGCCGCAGTCCCCTCTTCCCTCCCTATGAAGAAGAGTCCGGGGGATCGTATGATTACCAGCGGAGGGACGATGCCCTCAACCTGCGGCAGGAAAGGGAAGAGAAGCTGCGGGACTATGTGAAGAGATTCACCGCAGAGGTCAGGTCTATCGCCTCCTTAGACCAGTCAGTGGCGACCGTGGCGTTCCAGTCGAACGTCCTCAACGCCAACCTCTGATCGTCCCTAGCCAAGAAGCCCCTGCATAACTTTGCCGACCTCCTCCTGAGGTGCGAGAAGTATATCCGAGCAGAGGAGGCTGAAGCTCTCCCGAGCTTCGGGGGGTCCTCCTCCGGGTCGAAGAGGAAGGCGGTGGGGGAAGAGGGGTCCAAGAAAGCACAGAAGGACAACGGCGGTCAGCGCCGTCCTCCCCCCAGGTTCGAGAAGTTCACTCCCCTCACCACTAACGTCTCCACCATCCTGATGGAAGTGGAGAAGGAGGGAGTCATCCCTCCAGCTCTGAGGATGCACACTCCGGCAAAGAGGAGGAACAAAGATAAATGGTGTCGTTACCATCGGGACCACGGCCACGACACGAACGACTGCCGGGCCCTGAGAGATGAGATAGAAGCCCTCATCCGGAGGGGGCAGTTGGCCAAATTCGTAAAGGCTAACGATCGGGCGGATCGCAACACTCCTCCACCTCGGGGGGCTAACAAGCGCTCTGAGCGACGCGAGGAGACACCCGAGTTCGAGGAAGAACGGGTCCTGCACCTGATCCACGGAGGCCCCATGGGAGGCTCCTCTAATTCCTCTCGAAAGGCCTTCGTCCGAGAGGTCAACTCGGTTCACAGCGCCCCTCCTCCCAAAGGTCTCGGCGTCCCTGTGTCTTTCTCCGATGAAGACCTCGAAGGGGTCCGGACCCCCCACTGCGACGCCCTCGTCATCGACCTCCGCATGGCCAACTTCAAGGTGCAAAGGATCTTGGTAGACAATGGGAATTCGGTCAATATCCTCTTCCTCTCGGCCTTCCGAGGCCTGCAGCTGTCCCGGGACCGTCTCAAACCGGCCGGTTATACACTCCACGGGTTCACAGGGGTCCCAGTAACTGTCGAGGGGGTGATAACCCTAGACGTAACTGCTGGAAGCACCCCTACTACCCGGACCGAGCCGATGGACTTCATGGTCGTCGACGTCCCGGCAGCGTATAATGTCATTCTGGGCCGACCCGGCCTAGCCGCCCTGGAAGCTGTCCCCTCGGCATACCATCTCAAAATGAAGTTCCCCACTCGGTCGGGAGTAGGGGAAGTCAGGGGAAGCCAAGAGATGGCCCGGAAGTGCTACATGACTTCCACAGGGGGACCAGTGCTCTCGCTCGAGACACTAGAAATCCCCGAGCCGAAAGTTTGGCCAACGTCCGAGCCAGCGGACGAGTTAGAAGAAGTGCTGTTCTCGGACGAGGACCCGAGCCGAAAGTTCCTCATCAGCAAGTCCTTGCCGACCTTGCTGTGCTCTGACCTGATTAGATGCATCCGGGATAACCGAGACCTGTTTGCATGGTCGGCCGCGGACATGCCCGGCATATCTGAGGAGTTGCTCGTCCACCGCCTAAGTGTCGAACCGGGGTGCAAACCGGTTCAGCAGAAGAGACGAAAGTTCGCTCCCGAGCGACAGCAGGCCATCAAGGAAGAGGTGGATAAACTGCTGAAGGCCAAGTTCATACAGGAGGTAAACTACCCCGAGTGGCTCTCCAATGTGGTGATGGTCAAGAAGTCCAACGGCTCCTGGAGAATATGCATTGACTTCACCGACCTAAATAAGGCGTGTCCGAAGGACCCATTCCCTCTCCCGAACATCGACACTCTTATTGATGCCACCTCGGGCCATGAGCTCCTCAGCTTCATGGACGCATTCTCGGGCTACAATCAGATCCGAATGTTCCCTCCGGACATTCTGAAGACCTCCTTCGTCACCGATCAAGGCCTCTACTGCTACCGGGTCATGCCGTTCGGGTTGAAGAATGCGAGCGCCACCTACCAGCACCTGGTCAACAAGGTCTTCCAAAGCCAGATAGGCCGGAACATGGAGGTGTACGTTGACGACATGCTCGTCAAAAGCGTCCGAGGCACTGATCATGTGGCCGACCTCCAGGAGGCCTTCGGCGTGTTGAGAAGGCACAACATGCGGCTGAACCCGAACAAGTGTGCTGATATGGCTAAAAATGGGGGTTAATCGGAACCGTCCAAATCGGGTACGAATCTTGGGACTCAGGGGTAAAACGGTAATTTCGCCTACAAGAGGGTCCAAAATGGGTATTGGATCTTCTCCCCCAGGGACCCAATAACCCATGAATGGATCCACCAACAAGAGGGTGCGGGTTTTAACCCGCTGCGCACCCAATCCAACAAGATAGGCTCAGGGTCCCTGATTAATCATGATCAACGGCCCTGATGTACATCTATCTTTTCACTAGGGTTTGGGGATTAAATTCCTTATCTGATTACGGGGAATATCCCTTATCAGATTACATTCCTAATCGGTGTACAAGGAGAATATTCCATATCAGATCACAGGGATTACATTCCTAATCTGTTCCCTGAGACGCCTATAAATACCCCCATCCATCTCCATTAAGAGGTAATCAATCTTTCACCAGTTTTTGCGCTCTTTCATAGTCTGCCAGATTACTGACTTGAGCGTCGGAGGGTGCATCGCCGGGAACAACCCCGGTGTCTCGCACTTTTTTGCAGGTCTGCGGCGGGATCGACGATCGAAGCCCGACGGAACAGGTATACAGGTTTACTATTCAGTTTTCCTAAGAATCCACAAATTCATTTGTTTGCCCCCACACCAAATTTAGCGGCAACAGATTTGTGCCGTCTGTGAGAAACTAACGAATAGAGACCTCTCCTCTTTCTGGTGAACAGGTCTTCTCCAGTCATGCCGCCTCGCAAAGTCAGGTCAAGGGGTTCCAACCGAGGACCCAACCCTGATCAGCAGCAAGAAGTCCCCAACAATCCTGCTCAACAACAAGGGCAGCTTCCCCCTACGGCGGAAGACCCGCTCCAACAGAATCTTCCCCCTCCTGATCCAAAGGGTCCTAACCCTCAGAAACAACCCCTTCAGCAAGAGCCTGTCTCCATCCACAACGCCTCCACGGACTCTATGGCCTCCCATCACCCCCGAGCCTCTGGTCGCCACAATACCGCCCCTAATCGCCAGAAAGATGATGACCTCCGCCGCCATCTGGAGGAAAAGCGGGCCCGAGAGGGAGCCTCCCGCCAACACCATCCGGGCGAGCGGTCCCCTCGCAATCGGTACCACAGGTCCCCCGTCCGCAGAGGGAGGAAAGAGTCCCCCGATCATTACCGAAGAAGGCACTCTCCCGCAGGTCGGCAACAGCCCAGGAACAATGAGGCACCAATCACCCGTGCCGAGTTCCAGCAGTTCCAAGCGACCGTCCTGCAGGCTCTCAACCTCCGTCAAAATCCTGTCGAGCCGAAGGTCCCGTCCCCTCCTCCAGTCCGAAGCCCTCACCGACGGTCCCCATCTCCTCGTCCTGCTCCTACCAACTCCCGGCGTACCCCAAGTCCTCGTCGCTCCCGAAGTTACCATCGCCGCAGCCCTCGCTCTCCCTCATACAAAGACAAGTCTCAAGGCTCGGCAGATTACCGTCGGAGAGATGACACCATGAACCGCCGTCTTCATGAAGTAGAAAGGCGCCTGGGTCAGATAAACCGAGAAGAGGAGCTCAGGGGGAGGACCCTACGTCCTAGCCGACCCCCTTTCTTCCGGACCATAGTGGATGCACCTGTGCCGTTCGGTTTCAAACCTCCCCAATTCGAGACTTACACCGGGGAGACCGATCCAGTTGATCACATCGAAAGCTTTAAGACTTTGATGCTCCTCCATCAAGCTTCTGATGCCCTCCTCTGCAAAACCTTCCCCGCAACTCTCAAGGGACCGGCCCGAGAATGGTACTCTCGCCTCGCCCCCTCCTCAATATTCTCCTTCGAACAGTTCGAAACCCTCTTCGTCACACATTTCGTAAGCAGCCGTAGGGCTGAGAAAACCAGCATCTCCCTATTGCACCTCCACCAAAAGAAGGGGGAGAAGCTGAGAGACTATGTGAAGAGGTTCACAGCTGAAGCCAGGTCTATAGCATCCCTCGACCAGTCGGTCGCTACGGCAGCATTTCAATCTAATGTCCTTAATTCCAACCTCCGCTCCTCCCTCGCCAAGAAACCTCCGCAGAACTTTTCCGACCTCCTCCTTCGCAGTGAAAAGTACATCCGGGCCGAAGAGGCCGAGCAGCGACCAAACTGGGAGGGGTCTTCCTCCGGGTTTAAGAGAAAGGGAACAGAGGAGGAAGGAACCAGGAAGCTCCAAAAGGACAATGCCGGCCAGCGCCAAACTCCCCCCAGGTTCGAAAAGTTCACTCCCCTCACCACTGACGTCTCAACCATTTTGATGGAGGTCGAGAAGGAGGGTATTATTCCCCCTGCTCCAAGGATGAACACCCCCGCCAAAAGAAGAGATAAAGAGAAATGGTGTCGTTATCACCGGGACCATGGGCATGACACCAGCGATTGTCGTGCCCTGAAGAACGAGATCGAGGCCCTTATCCAGAGAGGGCAGCTGACTAGGTTCGTAAGAAAGGACCGAGCCGAACTCCCCCCCCCCCCGCCTCGGGGGGCTAACAAGCGTCCGGAAAGAGAAGAGACGCCAGACTTCGAGGAAGAGCGAGTCCTCCACCTCATTCAGGGGGGCCCAATGGGGGGCTCCTCGAACTCCTCTCGGAAAGCCTTTATAAGAGAAGTCAACTCGGTCCGAACCACCCCTCCTCCCAAAGGCCTCGGAGTGCCAGTCACGTTCTCCGACGAAGATCTTGAAGGAGTTCGTACCCCACATTGTGACGCACTCGTCATTAGCCTCCACATGGCGAATTTCAAAGTGGAGAGGATCTTAGTAGACAACGGCAGCTCCGTCAACATCCTCTTGCTCTCCACTTTTAAAGGCCTAAAGCTCTCCAGAGACAGACTCAAGCCCGCCGGCTACACTCTACATGGGTTCACGGGGGTTCCGGTAACTATTGAAGGGGTGATCACCCTCGATGTAACTGCCGGTCAAACTCCTACCACCCGAACAAAGCCAATGGACTTCATGGTGGTGGATGTTCCTGCCGCCTACAACGTCATTTTGGGTCGGCCTGGCCTCGCAGCTCTGGAAGCTGTCCCCTCAGCATACCATCTTAAGATGAAGTTTCCCACCCGGTCTGGGGTCGGGGAAGTAAGGGGCAATCAGGAAACGGCTAGAAAGTGCTACATGACCTCAACCCTTGGACCCGTCCTCTCCTTAGAAACTCTGGAAATTCCTCAAGATACTGCAAGGCCGACCTCCGAGCCGGTGGATGAATTGGAAGAGGTACTCTTCTCCGAGCAGGAACCGGCCCGCAAGTTCTTTGTCAGCAAGACCCTCCCGTCCGCCCTATACTCAGACATCGTGCAATGCATCCGAAGGAATCAGGATGTCTTCGCCTGGTCAGCTGCAGATATGCTCGGTATCTCCGAAGAACTCCTAGTCCACCGCTTGAGCGTCGACCTGGGGTCCAAACCGGTTCAGCAGAAGAGGCGCAAGTTCGCCCCCGAGCGCCAGCTCGCTATCAAAGAGGAGGTAGGCAAACTCTTGAAGGCGCGGTTCATCCAGGAGGTGAACTATCCTGAATGGCTATCAAATGTGGTAATGGTGAAAAAGTCCAATGGGACGTGGAGAATTTGCATTGATTTCACCGACCTCAACAAGGCCTGCCCCAAAGATCCCTTCCCTCTACCGAGCATTGACACTCTGATTGACGCAACCTCGGGACATGAGCTCCTCAGCTTCATGGATGCTTTCTCGGGTTACAATCAGATAAGAATGTTCCCCCCGAATATCCCGAAGACATCTTTTGTGACCGACCAAGGTCTTTATTGCTACAGAGTCATGCCATTCGGCCTAAAGAACGCAGGGGCGACATACCAATGCCTCGTCAATAAGGTCTTCCAGGCCCAGATCGGCCGGAACATGGAAGTGTACGTCGATGATATGCTTGTAAAAAGCATCCGAGGTGTTGATCATGTGGCCGACCTCCAAGAGGCCTTTGACGTCCTAAGAAAGCACAACATGAGATTCAACTCGAACAAGTGTGAGTTCGGCGTCTCATCAGGGAAGTTCCTCGGCTTCATGGTTAGCCAACGAGGAATTGAAGCAAATCCGAAAAAGATCAAGTCCATATTGGACATGGCCCCTCCTCGAAATGTCAAGGAAGTTCAAAGATTGACTGGTCGCCTAGCCGCCATAGGGCACTTTCTGTCGAAGTCCGAAGAAAAGTGCCTCCCGTTCTCCAAAGCCCTCAGGGGGGCTAAAGGATTTGAGTAGGGGCAGCAGCAACAAGACTCATTCGACCAGCTTAAAGCATACCTCGTCAATCCACCTCTTCTCAGCAAACCTATACCTAGCGAACCACTCTACCTTTACCTGGCAGCTTCCGAACAGACGCTTAGTGCAGTCTTAGTCAGAGAAGAAGAAAAGGCTCAGAAGCCCATCTACTACGTCAGCAAAGTACTTCGGGACGCCGAGCTCCGGTACCCGAAGATTGAGAAAATAGCCTATGCCCTGGTAATGGCCGCGAGAAAGCTTCGGCCTTACTTTCAGTCCCATTCGGTGGTCGTTCTTACCGACCAGCTGCTGATACAAGTTCTTCACAAGCCCGAGGCTTCCGGCCGCCTTATGAAGTGGTCGATCGAGCTGAGCCAACATGATATAACTTATCAGCCTCGGACCGCGATCAAGGCACAGGCACTGGCCGAATTCATAGTTGAGACCACTATCCCTGAGTCCAGCCAAACGATGAAGGGACCACCCGTCTGGTCGGTCTATGTCGACGGGTCCTCTTGTAACGAGGAAAGCGGGACAGGAGTCATCCTGGCGGGCCCAGATGACTTTATCCTCCAATACTCCCTTCGTATAAACTTCAAAGCCTCAAACAACGAAGTCGAATACGAGGCACTAATAGCCGGCCTTGGAATGGCCCGAAATGCTGGGGCACAACGACTACAGATCTTCATCGACTCCCAATTGGTCGTCAATCAGGTCCTTGGCGAGTATGAAGCCCGCGATGATAGGATGGTTAAATACTTGGCCAAGGTCAAGAGCCTCATGGCGCTGTTTGAAGAAGCCATCATCCGAAGGATCCCCCGAGAAGAAAACGCTCAGGCTGACGCCCTATCCAAATTGGCCTCCTCTTCCCTTCAAGGTCTGGAGCAGACCGTATTGATAGAAGTCCTCTTGAAGCCGAGCATAGAGGACGAAGCGCCCGACTCTGTTGAAACATTGCCCGTCCTCCTCGAAGACAACTGGATGAAACCCATTGTCGAATTCTTGAGGGACGGACTTCTCCCTAAGGATCCAAAGGAAGCAAGAAGAGTCAGAACTCGAGCCGAGCGTTATACATTAATCGGAGGCATCCTATATAAACGCTCCTTCACCCAGATAGACAGCCGGCCTTACCTGAGGTGCCTCTCCCCCGGGCAAGCCGACTACGCCCTGCAAGAACTCCATGAGGGCATCGGCGGGGCTCATTCTGGGTCCAGGGCCCTGGCACGCAAAGTGTTGAACTACGGGTATTTTTGGCCCACTCTATTACGGGACACTGAACGACACGTTCGGCAATGCAGCTCCTGTCAAAAGTATGCCAACATCCGATGCCTTCCACAAGCACCGCTCACCTCCCTATCAAGTCTGATCCCCTTCGCTATGTGGGGGATGGATTTACTAGGACCATTTCCACCAGCCCCCGGACAGCTAAAGTTTCTAGTTGTGGCAGTCGATTATTTCTCGAAATGGATAGAGGCCGAGCCCCTGGCTACAATCACCGAGCATAGGGTCGTTCAATTCTTCTGGAAAAATGTGATTTGCCGATTCGGCGTTCCCCGGGTCATAGTTACAGATAATGGAACGCAGTTCACGGGGGCAGCCTTCCGAGCCTTATGTGAGGACCTCGCCATACAACATCGCTTCTCCTCCGTCTCACATCCCCAGTCGAATGGCCAGGCCGAGAATGCCAACCGACAGATTCTTTCGGGCATCAAGAAGAGATTAGACAAGTGTTCCAAAGGACTGTAGGTCGATCAGCTGCCAAACGTGCTCTGGAATCACCGCACCACCAAGCGGACCCCAACAGGCGAGAGTCCATTTAATCTCACCTATGGGGCCGAGGCCATCATCCCCCTAGAAGTCGGGATACCCTCTCCTCGTCTGATAGCTTATGAAGAAGAGCAGAACGCTAGAGAGCTCAGAGCAAGCTTAGATCTGATAGATGAAATCCGAGAGAGAGCTGCCATACGCCAGCAAGCTTACCGAAGGAGGATCGAGCTAGCATACAACAAAAGGGTCCGCCCAATGGACCTCAAAGAAGGGGACCTAGTCCTCCGAAAATTGGCCATCTCGTTCCCCGGACAGAAAAGCAAACTGGCCCCGAATTGGGAGGGACCGTACAAAATCTCAAAAGTGATCCGCCCTGGTGCATACAAGCAGGAAGATCTCGAAGGCAGAGAAATTCCCAGGACTTGGAATGCCGACCATCTTTTGAAATACCAAGAGAAGGCAACTACGCCTCTCTAAGTAACTCGAGATGTCGAACCATTCCCTTCCTTTTACTAGTAGTGATTTTTCCTTTTATTTTTTCATTGTAATAACGGCTAGCAACTTTAGAAGCAGCCGATCATTAGATATTAATAAATAAAGTTTTTTCATATTTTCACTGCTAATACAACTCTCTGCTTTTAACTCTTTAATCTAACAATGGCTCCGGAGTCCAACACTTGGCTCGATTCTACTTCACAAGTTCGCTCCTAGGCGAGCTAGGAGTAGCTCGCCATTCGGAATTGCTCCCACGGCCGTTGAATGGTTCGGAGTCCAACACTTGGTTCGATTCTACTCCGCAAGCTCGCTCCTAAGCGAGCTAGGGGTAGTTCGCCATTCGGAAATGCTCCCACAACACTAAACTAATCTAACAATGGTTCCGGAGTCCAACACTTGGCTCGATTCTACTTCACAAGTTCGCTCCTAAGCGTACTAGAAGTAGCTCGCCATTCGGAACTGCTCCCACGGCCGTTGAATGGTTCGGAGTCCAACACTTGGTTCGAGTCTACTCCGCAAGCTCGCTCCTAAGCGAGCGAGGGGTAGTTCGCCATTCGGAAATGCTCCCACAACCCTAAACTAATCTAACAATGGTTCCGGAGTCCAACACTTGGCTCGATTCTACTTCACAAGTTCGCTCCTAAGCGTACTAGAAGTAGCTCGCCATTCGGAACTGCTCCCACGGTCGTTGAATGGTTCGGAGTCCAACACTTGGTTCGATTCTACTCCGCAAGCTCGCTCCTAAGCGAGCTAGGGGTAGTTCGCCATTCGGAAATGCTCCCACAACCCTAAACTAATCTAACAATAGTTCCGGAGTCCAACACTTGGCTCGATTCTACTTCACAAGTTCGCTCCTAAGCGAGCTAGGAGTAGCTCGCCATTCGGAATTGCTCCCACGGCCGTTGAATGGTTCGGAGTCCAACACTTGGTTCGATTCTACTCCGCAAGCTCGCTCCTAAGCGAGCTAGGGGTAGTTCGCCATTCAGAAATGCTCCCACAACCCTAAACTAATCTAACAATGGTTCCGGAGTCCAACACTTGGCTCGATTCTACTTCACAAGTTCGCTCCTAAGCGTACTAGAAGTAGCTCGCCATTCGGAACTGCTCCCACGGCCGTTGAATGGTTCGGAGTCCAACACTTGGTTTGATTCTACTCCGCAAGCTCGCTCCTAAGCGAGCTAGGGGTAGTTCGCCATTCGGAAATGCTCCCACAGCCCTAAACTAATCTAACAATGGTTCCAGAGTCCAACACTTGGCTCGATTCTACTTCACAAGTTCGCTCCTAAGCGAGCTAGGAGTAGCTCGCCATTCGGAATTGCTCCCACGGCCGTTGAATGGTCCGGAGTCCAACACTTGGTTCGATTCTACTCCGCAAGCTCGCTCCTAAGCGAGCTAGGGGTAGTTCGCCATTCGGAAATGCTCCCACAACCCTAAACTAATCTAACAATGGTTCCGGAGTCCAACACTTGGCTCGATTCTACTTCACAAGTTCGCTCCTAAGCGTACTAGAAGTAGCTCGCCATTCGGAACTGCTCCCACGGCCGTTGAATGGTTCGGAGTCCAACACTTGGTTCGATTCTACTCCGCAAGCTCGCTCCTAAGCGAGCTAGGGGTAGTTCGCCATTCGGAAATGCTCCCACAACCCTAAACTAATCTAACAATGGTTCCGGAGTCCAACACTTGGCTCGATTCTACTTCACAAGTTCGCTCCTAAGCGTACTAGAAGTAGCTCACCATTCGGAACTGCTCCCACGGCCGTTGAATGGTTCGGAGTCCAACACTTGGTTCGATTCTACTCCGCGAGCTAGGGGTAGTTCGCCATTCAGGGTTGCGGTTATAGCTACCGAACTACTCTAGCAACGATCTGAGGCCATTCACTTGCGCTTTGACGCATTTTTAGAGGCAGCCGCCGAACTTGCCTCACAGGACGGCAGGATTGGGCGGTAGAGACAAGGCTCGGCACCACTGGCCGAACATTCCCCTCGCCGATCGACGGACAAGTACGCGGCCGACTTTATAAGCCTCGGCGCAGCAGACAACAGTCGCGAAAGTAAAAACACCCAAGTTCGGCAACAACACTTTTATTGATGAAACGGATGCGGTACAAAGACAAACACAGCAGGATTACAACTCGTCAAAGAAAAAGTTACAATGCCGACTTATTACGCTTGGCAAAAAACAAAAAATACACAAAAACTCGCGGAGTCAACGACTTTAGCGCTTTTTTGGAGCCGGAGCGTTCCGCTTCAAAGACACTCGAGAATGACGACGCTTGTCTCCGGAGCGCGACCCCAAGCCGGCGAATTGAGACGTATCCTCGGCACCACTTTTAGTGGCTACTCCGACGGACGCTCCGCTCGACGAAATTGCCACCGAGCTCTGTGCGTCCCCCGGACTAGGTTGGCCGATCCGCTGACGGGTCGCCATCTCATAGAAGGTAATGCCCTGCTCACTCTCAGCACGAGTGCACGACGTGCTTCAAATGTTGATCGGTCCTGAATGCGGCTTAAGACGGTCCACTTCTGCCTCCAACTCCGAGATCCGATCCCGCAACGAGTCGTCTTTGACATCGACTTCGAAACGTGGGGGTATCGCGGAGTCCGGCACTCCAGATCGGCTGGCGATGAGGCGCCGAAGGTGAGTGACCTCGATGCTTTTATCCACCGTCGCTCTCTTGAGCGCTTTGACTTCGGCAGTCAACTATACCCGTTCGGTCGTCAACTTGGCCACCTCGACCGTCAGCCCCTCGCCCTCACTCCGAAGCTTCGCCTCTACGGACTGCAGATGCTGTATCTCGGAAAGCAAGTCATCTCTCTCTGCTGTTATTTTGGACAAGTTATGACGGATGCACTGAACCCGAATCTCATTACTGAAATCAGTTGGCGAATATTCACCTTCGGGGATAAGCTCGGCGATCCTGCTTTCCAAACGGCGAATCTCGATATCTCGCCGGCCGAGGACGAGCTGAAGATGGGTCCTCTCGCTTTCTGCTCGGCGCAATCCGAGCTCGACCTCGTAGAGTCTCTCTCGGCACCTCGCCAGACACAGCCTCGTCGCCCCTAGGCCGACCTCGGCTCGAGCTCCTTCATCCGAGCGCAAAGGTTCGACGTCTTGGGCAATCACCATAAGCTGCAAAGAGATCGAGGTAATCAGCAAAAATGTCGAACACTGCCGGAGCACCACACTTGGAAATTTTTTTTCTAAAAACAGGAAGGGAATGTTCGGTGAAAAAGGGGGCAAAAGACAAAAACTTCCGAACATCAACACTTGCAAAAACTTTCGTTTCATTCATGTCAAAAAGTAGCGGTGGCCAGTCCGCTATTAGGCATTACTATGATTGAAAAGAAAAACAAAAAAAAACAAACGGACAAACAAAAACAAGAAAACGAAAGGCGGAGTCAAGGCTCGACCTCTTTCCCGGGCGACGAGGTGGGGTAGGGGTTGACTTCGCCGAAAGAGACGCCGCCGCTAGCGGGGTAATCGCGGTGCTGGGGACCTCATCAGTAGCCCCGGCCCCGGCGCCTGCTTCGTCGTCGCCCTCCTCCTCTTCTTTCCCTTCGGACTCAGGGTCGAAGCCCTCGACGTGTCCGGGGAATAGCCGCCACCCCGAGACGTCCACCCCGGGGTACGCTTCCGACACCCGCTCGAGGGCGGCAGCGAAGGCCTTCGCCATGTTCTGCGCGAGGAACCCTTGGGCCTTCTCCAGGGTCGCGTCCTCCGCCACCTTCACCGCTGCCGCCTGCGCCGCCTCGACCTCGGCCAACTGCTTGGCCGACCCCTCCTTCTGCCGAAGGAGCTCGCCCTCCAGCCTCTTCACCTCGGCCTCGAGGTGCTGGACCCTCGCCGACCTGCCCTCATGCTCGATACGGAGCTTGTCGAGCTCGTTCGACATCCGAGCTTTTTTGTTCCGAGCTTGGTCGGACTCCTGCTTCAGCTCTTTCTGCAGAGCTGTCAGCCTCTCGGTGAGGTGGCCGAATTGGACGATGATCTGCAGCAAAGAAGAACTAAAAGAGTTAGAAAAAAAAAATTGTGATTCAAGAAGTACAACAAACGAAGAGAAGCTTACCGATACCGCCGAACGAGCGATCTCGATCACGTCGTCGCCTTCTCTCCCCGCCTCCATGGCGGCTCGGTCCTTCGGGGTGGTGAGGTGCTTGACGGCCTGCATGCTCGCCAACGAGTTCCCGAGGAACCCATCATGCCTCCGGACTTGCCAGTCCGGGATATGAATCCGCTTGTGCTCCTCTGTCAGGAGCTCCTTGCCTGCCACGGTCAGCGGTGGTGTCGGCATGGCGAGGGCGGCGGCAATGGGGAACTCCCCCATAGGTGCGGGAGCCGAAGTCCCCGCCACGGTGGCAACCGGACTGTCAAGGATCTCCACCCCCTCGACAGGGGCCGCGATCCTCGGAGCCTTCGAGGTCGAGGGCAGCTTGGACGCTACCCTCTTGCGCTTCTTCGGCGCCTTGCTCGCAAGCCCTGCCCTGAGCGCCAAGACCGCGTCGTAGTCCATGGATTCTGCATCAAAAGCAAAAAAGTGATTAGCACATAAAAACAACAAGGCAATGAGTACGGGAAAAAAGAACTTGACGAGAGCCGCGTACTGGGATCTACGCGGCAGAGCCCTCCCTTGTAGAGGACGTCCTCCGTCAGCTCCCTCCAATCGTACTTCGGCCGGTCAAGGAGGATCCGGACCGCCTCTTCTTCTTCTACTGAGAGCTTCGGCATCGCCTTCGCCCTCTTCGGCACCCCTTCTACCCAGTCAGAGGGGATCGGCCAGGCCTCTCCACTCCGCACAACGAACCACTTCTCTCGCCAGTGCTTAATAGAGTCGGGGCAGATGACGAGTCTGTCGCCGTGCCTCGGAGTCAAATAATACCGGTACTCCGACTTATTCCCTTGGTGGAGCCGGTATAGAGTCCGAAGCACGTTCAGCTGCGGCTCGATCCCTGCGGCCTGGCAGTGGAGAACGAAACCATTAATCACTCGCCACGCGTTCGGCATGAGTTGGATGGGACTGACCCCGAACCAACTCACCACGGTAATTGCGAACGCGTGGAGAGGTAGCCGAGCACCGGCGATAAAGGCGTCGACCGGCCAGCAACACATGGTCACTGGCAGCGGCGAGTTGGCCCTAACTCCGGGGCCCGGCAACATGATTTCGTACTCCTCCGGGATGAGAAAAGAACCCCGGATTACTGCCAAATCCTCCTCGCGCAGGATCGACGCCGCATCATCCGCCTTCGTCGTCTCCCTCGCGGCATTCTCCTCGAAGGACCTCCCCCTCCCATGGACAATTCGCTCGGCCTGATCCTCCGGGAGCTGCCTGACTCTGTGAAGCCCCGTCAACGGACCTGGCAGTTGTCCGAACTCTCCCATCCTCTTCGGATCCACAACGATTGAATCCTTGCCGAACACCTTGCCTTTGGTCGGGGTCGGAGTCGAGTCCTCGACGTCTTCAAGGGAGGGCTCGGACCAAGAGACTTCGTCGAAGACAGAAGCTACAGACATAGTTGATGATAAATTACCTTAAGAGAGATAGCTGCCGGAAAACTTCGCCTGAACCAAACGCCGACACCGGAAAAATTCGCCTGAGCACAAGAAACCGTCTGAGCAAAAGAGAGGAGAAATGAGAAATGAGAGAGGGGGTGAGGATTTATAGAGAGGGGCGCTCCAAACGAGGTTAATGGGCTCGTACGACCGGCCCATTCAAACGAAACGACGGAGCGACCCCAATCGTCGCCTTGCTAACCACGCCAAATCATGAGTCGAATTTAATGCGCGCCCCATCTGACAGAAGCCCAAAGGTCACTGCAATTAATAAACGTCCCATCTGTCAGAGTTGCCAGAGCTGTCAGAAGCTGTTAGAAGTTCAGATGGCGCACAGAAGAAACAAACTCCTAAAAACGACAAGTTTGGAAGCTCGACACCCACTGCCGAGCGTTCGTGACACCGACCTTGTTACGGGGTAAAAATCAAGCTCGGCACTCACTGCCGAGCGTTCGTGACACCGACCTTGTTACGGGGCAAAAATCAAGTTCGGCACTCACTACCGAGCGTTCGTGACACCGACCTTGTTACGGGGTAAAAATCAAGCTCGGCACTCACTGCCGAGCGTTCGTGACACCGACCTTGTTACGGGGTAAAAATCAAGTTCGGCACTCACTGCCGAGCGTTCGTGACACCGACCTTGTTACGGGGTAAAAATCAAGCTCGGCACTCACTGCCGAGCATTCGTGACACCGACCTCATTACGGGATAAAAATCAAGTTCGGCACTCATTGCCGAGCGTTCGTGACACCGACCTTGTTACGGGGTAAAAATCAAGTTCGGCACTCACTACCGAGCGTTCGTGACACCGACCTTGTTACGGGGTAAAAATCAAGTTCGGCACTCACTGCCGAGCGTTCGTGACACCGACCTTGTTACGGGGTAAAAATCAAGCTCGGCACTCACTGCCGAGCGTTCGTGACACCGACCTTGTTACGGGGTAAAAATCAAGTTCGGAACTCACTGCCGAGCGTTCGTGACACCGACCTTGTTACGGGGTAAAAATCAAGTTCGGAACTCACTGCCGAGCGTTCGTGACACCGACCTTGTTACGGGGCAAAAATCAAGCTCGGCACTCACTGCCGAGCGTTCGTGACACCGACCTTGTTACGGGGTAAAAATTAAGCTCGACACTCACTGCCAAGCGTTCGTGACACCGACCTTCTTACAGGGTAAAAACCAAGTTCGGCACTCACTGCCGAGCGTTCGTGACGCCGACCTTCTTACAGGGTAAAAACCAAGTTCGGCAGATCGCCAGACTCCCTCCTAGTGCTCGCAGCTACGCCGAACCCGCTTTCCGCTTCGGAAAAACTTGCCGAACCGTATATGGACCTCGGCCTCCTAGCCAGCGAGCCCTAGGGAGAGTCTAAGGTGTGATACAAATGTATAAGACCCCCGAACGACGAATTGACGCCTCGCGAAGGCAAAGAGGATATCCCTGCGAGAATACCACATGACCATCAGAGCTCATGAGCAACTCGGAGCTCAATCCACTTGGAAAATCACCTCACTACCCCTTCAAGATTCAAAACCCTCCATTTGAACTCCGATACAACTTCGCTAGCCATTAAAACAGTTAAACTACTCTTCAAAGGCCAATTAAATTTAGCCTTTAGGAGTGGGGGGCTCGTGATATGGCTAAAAATGGGGGTTAATCGGAACTGTCCAAATCGGGTACAAATCTTGGGACCCAGGGGTAAAACGGTAATTTCGCCTACAAGAGGGTCCAAAATGGGTATTGGATCTTCTCCCCCAGGGACCCAATAACCCACGAATGGATCCACCAATAAGAGGGTGCGGGTTTTAACCCGCTGCGCACCCAATCCAACAAGATAGGATCAGGGTCCCTGATTAATCATGATCAACGACCCTGATGTACATCTATCTTTTCACTGGGGTTTGGGGATTAAATTCCTTATCTGATTACGGGGAATATACCTTATCAGATTACATTCCTAATCTGTGTACAAGGGGAATATTCCATATCAGATCACGGGGATTACATTCCTAATCTGTTCCCTGAGACGCCTATAAATACCCCCCATCCATCTCCATTAAGAGGTAATCAATCTTTCACCAGTTTTTGCGCTCTTTCATAGTCTGCCAGATTATTGACTTGAGCGTCGGAGGGTACGTCGCCGGGAACAACCCCGGTGTCTCGCACTTTTTTGCAGGTCTGCGGCGGGATCGACGATCGAAGCCCGACGGAACAGGTATATAGGTTTACTATTCAGTTTCCCTAAGAATCCACAAATTCATCTGTTTGCCCCCACACCAAATTTAGCGGCAACATGTGCGTTCGGGGTCTCCTCGGGAAAATTCCTCGGCTTCATGGTGAGCCAGCGAGGAATCGAAGCTAATCCCGAGAAGATTAAGGCCATATTAGATATGGCCCCGCCTCAGAACATCAAGGAGGTGCAGAAGCTTACTGGCCGGCTCGCCGCTATCGGTCGGTTCCTCTCGAAGTCGGGGGAAAAGTGCCTCCCCTTCTTCAAAGCACTCAGGGGGGCTAAGGGTTTTGAATGGGGCCAACCACAACAGGAATCGTTCGACCAACTGAAGGCATACTTGGTGAACCCCCCTCTGCTCAGCAAACCGGTCCCGGGCGAGACTCTCTTCGTCTACTTGGCTGCTTCCGAGCATACCCTAAGCGCTGTCTTAGTAAGAGAGGAGGACCGGTCCCAAAGGCCCATCTACTACGTGAGCAAGGTGCTTCGGGACGCCAAGCTCCGCTATCCGAGGATAGAGAAGATGGCCTACGCCCTGGTCATGGCAGCGAGGAAGCTTCGGCCGTACTATCAATCCCACTCGGTCGTTGTCCTCACCGACCAACCCCTAAAGCAGATCCTCCACAAGCCTGAGACCTCGGGCCGGCTGATGAAGTGGTCCATAGAGCTGAGTCAGCATGACATCTCTTACCAGCCTCGGACGGCAATTGAGGCACAGGCCCTTGCCGACTTCATCGTAGAGTCCACTATCCCTGAGGTCGGCCACGTCCCGAATGGACCCCCCATTTGGACAGTCTTCGTGGACGGATCCTCCTGCAGCGAGGGAAGCGGCGCCGGAATCATTCTGAACAGCCCTGACGACTTCGTCCTCCAGTACGCGATCCGTATGAACTTCAGGGCCTCGAACAACGAGGCGGAGTACGAGGCACTCATTGCCGGTCTCGGACTTGCACGAAGTGCTGGGGCGCAACGCCTCCGAATCCACAGCGATTCCCAACTTATCGTGAACCAAGTCTTGGGCGAGTACGAGGCCCGAGACGAGCGGATGGCGAAGTACCTCGCCAAGGTTCGGGCCCTCATGAGCCGGTTCGAGGAGGCGCTCATATAGCGGGTCCCTCGCGAAGAGAACTCACAGGCCGATGTCCTCTCCAAATTGGCCTCATCCTCCCTACAAGGTCTCGAACAGACCGTACTGATCGAAGTCCTCTCTAAGCCGAGCATCGAAGACGAGACACCTGGCTCGGTGGAATTGTTGCCGGTCATGTTACAAGATGATTGGATGAAGCCTTTAGTGGAGTTCTTAAGGGACGGGCTCCTACCCGAAGACCCCAAGGAAGCGCGCCGAGTTAGAACTCGGGCCGAGCGCTACGTCTTGATCGAGGGTATCTTCTACAAACGCTCCTTCTCCCAAATAGACGGCCGACCATACCTAAGGTGCCTCTCTCCAGAGCAGGCCGAATACGCCCTACAAGAACTCCATGAAGGTATCGACGGGGCACACTCAGGATCCAGGTCCTTGGCCTGGAAAGCTTTGAATTATGGATACTTCTGGCCGACCCTCCTTCAAGACGCCGAGCGACACGTTCGGCAATGTAGCTCTTGTCAGAGACACTCCAGCATCCGTCGCCTCCCTCAGGCCAACCTCGCTTCCCTATCAAATCCTATCCCCTTCGCAATGTGGGGCATGGATTTACTAGGGCCCTTCCCTCCGGCTCCGGGTCAGTTCAAGTTCTTGGTCGTAGCCATCGACTACTTCTCGAAATGGGTCGAGGCCGAGCCCCTCGCCACAATAACCGAGAACAAGGTGGTACAGTTCTTCTGGAAGAGCATCATCTGCAGGTTCGGCGTCCCCCGTGTCCTCGTGACGGACAACGGGACTCAATTCGCTGGCGCAGCATTCCGAGCTCTGTGCGACAACCTTGCCATCCAGCAGCGCTTCTCGTCCGTCTCCCACCCTCAGTCGAACGGACAAGCAGAAAATGCTAATTGGCAGATCCTCGCGGGCATCAAGAAAAGGCTGGACAAAAGTTCCAAAGGCTTATGGGTCGACCAACTCCCCAACGTCCTATGGAACTACCGCACGAGCAAGCGGACCCCCACAGGCGAGTCCCTTTTCAACCTCACCTATGGGTCCGAGGTCGTGATACCTCTCGAGGTCGGAATACCTTCCCCTCGGCTCACAGCCTATGACGAAGAACAGAATGCCAGGGACCTCAGAGCAGACTTAGACCTGATAGATGAGCTGAGGGAAAGAGCATCAATTCGGCAGCAGAATTACCGAAGGAGGGTTGAACTGGCGTACAACAAAAAGGTCCAACCCGCCAAACTTAAGCAAAGAGACTTAGTCTTGAAAAAATTGGCCATATCCTTCCCTAATCAGAAGAGCAAGCTGGCTCCGAACTGGGAAGGGCCATACAGGATCACGAGGGTAGTTCGGCCCGGAGCATATCGTCTTGAAGATCTAGAGGGCAGAGAGCTTCCGAGGACCTGGAATGCCGACCACCTCCTAAAATACCAAGAGAGCGCTCCGGCGCCACTCTAAGTATCATAGGATATCGAGCCATTCCAGTCCTCTGACTTGTAACCTATTTTCATAAATTGTACTATGTAAAACGGTTCGCCGTCGATTATCAATAAAGAAAGCTCTTTCGTGTTTGTGAATTCGCATGTTTCTCTTCCCTCTTATCATCTGCTTTTTAAATTGTGATTTCAACCAATGGTTCGGAGTCCACGTTCGGCTCGACTTCACCTCCTCAGCTCGTCCCCGGACGAACCAGGGGTAGATCGCCGTTCGGAACTGCTCCCACAACCGTTGAACTACACCGATGGTTCGGAGTCCAACACTCGGCTCGACTTTACCTCCTTGGCTCGCCTCCGGGCGAGCCAGGGGTAGATCGCCGTTCGGAATTGCTCCCACAACCGTTGAACTACACCGATGGTTCGGAGTCCAACACTCGGCTCAACTTTACCTCCTCGGCTCGCCTCCGGGCGAGCCAGGGGTAGATCGCCGTTCGGAATTGCTCCCACAACCGTTGAACTACACCGATGGTTCGGAGTCCAACACTCGGCTCGACTTTACCTCCTCGGCTCGCCTCCGGGCGAGCCAGGGGTAGATCGCCGTTCGGAATTGCTCCCACAACCGTTGAACTACACCGATGGTTCGGAGTCCAACACTCGACTCGATTTTACCTCCTCGGCTCGCCTCCGGACGAGCCAGGGGTAGATCGCCGTTCGGAATCGCTCCCACAACCGTTGAACTACAACGATGGTCCCGGGGTCCAACACTTGGCTCCCAGTCCCCCCAAGCTTGCTTCGCGGCAGACTGGGAGTGGACCCCCCCTCCGCTTCGCCAGTGGAGGGATACCGAAGCTACGTTCGGCCACATAATCCGAGCAATCTTGCCTAGCAGCCGAAGCCCGAAGCCCTACGCCTTCGGTCGGCTACCGAGCAAGTGCCTTTCCGAGCTCGCAAACGGAGAAAACACACTTTCTCCTCCGGTCGGCTACCGAGCAAGTGCCTTCCCGAGCTCGCAAACGGAGAAAACACACTTTCTCCTCAACTTTCGCGCATGATCTCGATCAGACGGCCCAGACCTTGCCACCGATGCTAAACGACAAGATAGCATTTTCTTGGGAGCTGAGCCGCCTAGGGATTCGTGCCTACGTTCAACGGCTCAGATCTCGCCACCTACGCTAAACGACAAAATAGCGTTTTCTTGGGGACTGAGCCGCCTAGGGATTCGTGCCGTACCTTGTCAGAGTCGCTAAACGACGAAATATTGTACTCTTAGGAACCCGTTCGGTTCAACACTCTCGCCGACGGAACTAACACGCTCGGTTCGAGGACCTCGGCGCGACCAACACAGTTATAAGCAAGATAAATATGCAGAGCGACGAAAGACATTTTATTAAACAACCAGGCCATAATACAGAGCACATCTTTTCCGTGGTTACAAAGTGTTTGCAAACAAAATACACGCCGCCGACCCACTACACTTGGCCCTCATATGGAAATATCTTCACTAGACTGTTCGGTCGCCTGTCCGTCCTCCTCGGCTGATGGCTCCCCTGCATCCCTCCGGAGCTTCGCTACCACAGTCTGCAAGTGTCGAATCTCCGAGAGCAAATCGTCCCGCTCGACTATAATCTTCGACTGGTTGTGCCGAATACACTTGACCCGAAGAGCGTTGCTGAAAGCGGTTTGCGAATCTTCGTCCCCTCCTGCAGGGCTCAACTCGGCGATCCTATTCTCCAGGCGTTGGATCTCGGCTTCCCGTAGGTCGAGGACGGACAAAAGGTGGGCCCGCTCACTCTCAGCTCGGCGTAACTCCAGCTCGACGCTCCTAGGACTCAGAGCCGCCGTCCCAGAAGTGGCCTCGGATTCAGAGTCATCATCCGAACCGTGGAGATCAGCATATGGGTCGGCCGCCTCGAGCTGAAAAAAGGGAAAAACAAATAGCAAGACTTCAAAACATCGCCGAGGCCCAACACTTAAAATTTTCCAAATCACAAATCCGGATTCATATTCTGACATATTAATTCTACATACAACGAGACAGATCCAACATTAGGTTTTACAATAACCAACAAAAATGAAAAACAACATGATTAGGGCCTCTTCGGAAGGGGAACGCTTCGGTTTAGGGAAACGCGAGGATGATGAGGCCTGCCCTCCGAGCTCGATCCTAAACCAACGAAGCGCGACCCCCCTTCACTGCTGGCTTTAACCGCGGCGCCGACCAAGGCTCCGCTCGACGAGACGGCCACACTGCTCTGAGCGTCGGCTGGACTCCGCCTGGTCATAGGCAAGCGTGTCGCAAGTTCGTAAAATGTAATCTCCCTCTCGCTCTCTTCGCGAGTACACGACGTGCTCCGGACGTTAGCTCTCTCGGGCGGGGGCTTGAGCGATGCGACCTCCTCCTCCAGTTCGATGATTCTATCCCTCAAAGCATCGTCCTTTGTTAACTTCTTCAGCCGAGGGAGCCTCGACGAGCCCGAGGCGTTGGCACTATCGGTCGCAAGCCGTCGGTAATGGGTGACCTCGATCCCCCTATCTATAGTAATCCTCCTAAGCTTGTCGACCTCGGCTAGCAGCTTCTTACGCTCGGATGACATCTTCTCCAGCTCGGAAGCAAGCTTCTCTTCTTCCGCCGAACGGCTTCGCCCCGCTACCTCCAAGTGTCGGATTTTGGCCGAGAGCTCTTCGTTCTTCTGCTCGGCGACGGCGAGCTCCCCACCAAGCCGCTCGACCTCGCCCTCGAGAGCAGAGACCGGGGGACGTTTTCGCAGCTGCGCCAACTCGCGACACTTCGCCCTGGCCAGTGCCTTTACCTCCCCCAGTTCCAAAAATAAGTAAAAGCGCTTATCACGGCTCAGTGACAGCTCTCGCTTCGTCTTGACCAACTCTTTACGGAGGTACGAAACCTCCGTGATCGGACCGAACTTCACCTGAAAAGCAGAGATAAATCCGATGGGGCGATACATGGAAACATCTACAACTAATCACATGCAAATCCGAGACTCAACACTTGGATAAATTTTGGCCAAACAAAATATTTTCATTCAAAACCGAGGAGAAAGTTTTACAAAAGCGGTAGCCAGTCCGCAGTTAGGCTTACAAAAAGAGACAAAACAACAAAAGACTAAAAGAGACAACCGAGTCAGGGGTCGACCTTTTTGTCGCTCGGGTCCGTCGACCCCCCAGTCTTGCCCTCGCCCTCGCCCTCGCCTTCGCTCCCGCTCTCCTCCTCGGAGTCGTCCTCCTCCTCGCCCTCGGCCTCGGTCTCTCCTGGGCCTTCGACACCCTCCATTTCTCCCGCGGGGTCGAGCAGCCCCTCGGGAACCTCCTCCTCCCCTTCCACGGGGTCGTAAAAACGGTAGGAGGACGTGTCGAAGCCAGGGTTCTTGGCGGCTACGTGGAGCAAGGCTCGACCGTAGGCATCCTCCATGTTCTGGAGCATGTGCTACGCGGCCTCCTCCTGCACGGCCTTCTTCACCTTCTTCACCTTCTTCTGGTGTTTGGCCTGCTAATATAGCTCTACAAGCCTTTCTCAGTTGCTTAGCTTAACAACCTTTCTTGATCGCGTACTTCCTCAGCTTCCACATTTCCCGATGTATGATGGCTGCCGCCACTGTGCATTGATCCACACTTAGTCCTTGCAGTGGTGAAGTCTCCTTGGCTCCTCGCTCAAGGTTATCGGATCATCCATCGATATCGGTTCACTCTCTTCCATCAACACCTCCTTGGTTAGGACATCCTCGAACATCATTCATGTGTTTAAAGGATGGTAACACATACACTAGGATTAGTCCAGATATAGAAAAATTATAAAACATAAGTTGAAATAACCAACAATATGAATTATAACTATCTACAACTAACTAAAACCCAACTCTTAAAGGGCATCCAAGTTTAATTTTCCTACTGTGCTGGACTGTAAATTGAAGTCGGCTCTGATACCATCTGTAACGCCCCGATCTCCCCGTAACTGGGAAACCGAGACACATGCCAAGATCTTTCCTTCAATTAGTCTCGAGACACAGAAAAACTGGAAAGTTTAAAAACTTTTCTTCAACACAGAGTTACTACGCAGTAATTACAATTATCAGTTTGTGATACCAAACTGTACTGCCTGCCCCTTTTCTTTTCCTTTTTTGACTCCAAAATCAATTCTTCCAATTTCTATATCACTTTAAACATAAACTAAAATAGTTATGTTTCAAAGAAAATTTGGGCAGAGTCTCCCTTGTATTTTTTGCCCAAAACACAGAAAAGCTTACGGAATTTTGCTCTAAATTCCGTAGCTTACATCACAGGCAATAATAATACGGGCTCCCCAGGCCAAAATGAGCATCATCACACAGGCAATATATATATATATATGCTCTGGGGGCCAAACTCATAACGGTTTAACAAATATCAATTAAAAAGCATAAATCCTTTTGAAAACGAAGTAAGTTTTTAGAAAATAACCTGTAAAAACCTACCACGATGCCCGGCACTCCACAACGAAATGGGTACGGGTCCAAACCATATCCTGCTGCCTCACACTATACTCTTCATCATCATCCTCATACTTGTACATCAAAAATACAATTTAAAGCATAAATCTTTACTATTTACAAATAAAACATAACAACGAATTATAACTGGAGCTCCACTCCACGGAACCTGTACCTACACCTCACCTCTGCACTGCTGAGGACCTGTAACAGTAGGGACCTAGGGTAGTCCAGGGACTCCCTAACCCCCAAACACTAAGGGGTTAGCCATTTCTGGTGTGAGTATAATTTATTAAAATAAGTAAATAAATTAAACTTACAAGTAAAAACATAACGAACTCACAATTTCCAAGATAAACAAATCTTACTTGACATCTGAATATGTAAACATCATAAATGCAATTTTACATCAAATACTCTCCGAGTCATCACCTGTATGTATATCTATACCCTCTCATAACATACTTATATTTAGTAACCATTTGAATAACCACTCATAATACAATATTGATTTTTTTGTTTCCTTATCTCACGTATCCCATCATAAACATATGTCTTCATTCTCATACTACCACATTCATTCATGTCCAACCTAACATCTCATTTCACCTTACCATTTACTTGAATTTTATCACAATGTACCCCATATCCCAACATAGTTTTGGCAATAACATATCACACGCCAAGCCGATAGCTTGGGTAATAATCACGCACATCCCAAGCCCAACTTGGGTAATATCACATCACATCCCAAGCCCAACTTGGGTAGTATCACATCATATCCCAAGCCCATAGCTTGGTTATTAATTTACTTCACTATCACACTCGCAATTCATCTCGAATGGAAAAGACACGTGTACATATAATTTGTGCTTGTGTACGTTATGACTTAAACTCTAATGCAAAAATACCAATACAACGATGCTCTTATTCTAATGCCAGCAAGTCTCCGAAGCAACATGCAGCCCATACTACATGCGCCCATCTCAAACCGTTTCTCCATATATAGGGATTTGAACCCGCGTTATGAATTTCTAATTGTACACAACCTGTTCCTGACAATACCACGTGACTAGTGAGGTTGCAGACGTGGTCAGTGCTACCAAGGCAGTACGCTCATGGTGTCTATGCTGCCACTACCACCCTGCTAACCGAACCTCATTCCAAAATCCAAAATCATAGGGTCTCGCAAGCGCAGGGTAGCGCGAAGCCTACCCTGTGGCACCCCCGGGGTCTCGCAAGCGCAGGACTGCACATTGCATCCTGTGGCACCCCAGCCACGGTATTTCAGGAATTAACAGACGAGAGACGCAACCCGTGCTCCCAACTCGTGAGACGCCACCGTACGTATCCCTTTGACGGGAAGGTACAACCCAATATCACCACCTAAGGCCTGCCTCGAGGGACAAGTTGGTCGTAAGGCGCCCCCTACAATCGACTCCTCTCTTTTCGGCAAGGGTCTAAGTAAAATGATCTTTATAAGTCACTATCTTAATGATGTGCCTGACTCGAACAATCCTAGGGATGACAATAGTATAAACACAATATGCTAGGCCTTAAATTAGACCTCGCAAGATAACTCTACTAGGCTGCTCAACCTAGACTTTCCCAGAATCCCTCAGGATCCGGTTCATGGCCTATCGATCCAAGACCCCGGCAATACGAACGCATTCGCATGCTACTACCTGAACTTGGATTTCGTCACACTCCGGTCCGCAATCAACCAACGGTTAAGATCTGACGGCACCCGCGAAGTGACTCGTCCACAGTCCCTTAGGAGTAAGCTAAACACACGTCTTGATGGTCGATAGCCCTAGGGCAATGCTATCACCCTAGATGAGCACAACAACTGCGTATTAGCTAAGAAGCTACATACGAGTAACCAAAAACACATTCGAGCTAAACAGCTACGTCTGGGACCAACAGCTACATACGGGTCAGTCGAGCCGCGTATGAGACAACAACATGCATACGAGCCAAATAAGCTCCGTATGAGACCAACATCTACATACGGGCCAGTCGAGCCGCGTATGAGACAACAACATACATACGAGCCAAATAAGCTCCGTATGAGACCAACGTTTACATACGGGCCAGTCGAGCCGCGTATGAGACAACAACACACATACGAGCCAAATAAGCTGCGTATGAGACCCACAGCTACCTACGGGCCAGTCGAGCCACGTACGCGCAAAACCACATACAAACAACCATACAGGTAATCAAACCTAGAAGCAACCAGCTGTGCTTACTAGCAAACTTGATCTTCTATAATTAGAAGCAACAAAAGAATCTACTATAATTAACCTAAGCATGGTATCCTTCTAAAATCAACTCATCATGGCCTATCTACTATAATCAACTCAAACATGAGCTTCTTTCTAAAATCGACTCAAACATGATATTCTACTACAACTTAACCATGGGTTTCTTTCTACAACAATTCAAGCATGGATTCTTACTATAGCACAAGTGTGGGTTCTTTCTCTCCAACAATCCAAATCCATAGGATGGGTTCTTTTTACTCACTACTACTAACAACTAAAATGGGTTCTTTTTGAGACTCTTAGCTAAAACCATTACTATACTCACTTAAGCATGGTTTCTTTGAACTTTAGAACAACTACTCATCTTAGCATGGGTTCTCCTTTTAGAATCATTAACTACAACAAATCTTTAAGCATGGTAGTTCTCTTTTTGACATAGCACACCAACTCAAGCATGATCTAATACAACTCGAGCATGGTAGTCCTACTTACTAACTCAAACATGATAAGTCAACTAGAATATCACATAGCATGAATGGGTTCTCTTTTTTTTTTGACATAGACAACACTCATCTTTATGTTATTTTCTCAAGTTCTACCATTCATGCTCTTCATAGGATCCTTTTGATCCATAAATTTATATCAATACTTTAGTTTATTCGAACTTCTTCAAAACATCAAAATACGTATATAAACCATACACCCATATTTTGATATCATCATCTAAATATAACTCATCCATTATATAGGTTTTTATATACTCACGAATAGTTAAATTCGCCATATTTTTACAATCACAAAAATACGTAAATAAATCGATACTTACTTATTTCTTTAAACCACAAAATACATAAATGAATTAACACTCACATATTCTTAACCACAAATACGTAGATAAACTTATACTCACCATATTTTGATATCCCCATATACATATACGTTATTCAAATATCTTTAAGCATCAATACATAAATAAATCATACTCACATATATCTTTAAACCACGAAAATATATAAATAATATAACTCCCCATTATCTTTAAACCACGAAAATATATAAATAATATAACTCACCACATTTTTCTTAATTCACAAAATACATAGATAAATTAATACTCACATGTTCATCAATCCACAAAATATATAATTAAACTAACTCACACATATCTTTAAACCATAAAATACACAAATATATAAACAAACTAACTCACATATATTTTTAAACCACAAAAATATATAATAAACCAACTCACTATATTTTTTATAATCACAAAATACATATAATAATATAACTCACATATATCTTTAACACACCAAAAATACATAATAAATTAACTCACCATTTTCCGCGAAGATCCGAAGCGCCATGCCACTTCGCCTCCAAAGTCGCAATATATCCTATCATCAATTTCAAAGTAATTAAACTCAAATAATTCAAACCAATCATAAAAGCTAATAACATTATCCCAAATATCACACAAGTGTTTACTGAACGCTTGGGATATATACGTGCGATGCACGTAATAAACTAATGCCGACGAGATCCTTCTTACCAAACAATTACTAAAAGCACTCCTAATTGTTCTAATAGCCCAACTATAATTTCCACTGCTATACGAGAATTAATTCACATCCATATAATTCTCTTTTACAAACCCAAAACCCTAATTTACTAATAACTTACAATCTCTCTAATAACCTACTAATCTTTCACATCTACAATTTCCAATATCTCTAAATCTCCCTACTAAAATAATTCTACTCAATAAAAATTAACCCAACTAAATTTTATACAATAAAATAGTTAGGGTTTATACCTTCCGAAATCCAATCGAAAATCCAATGCTACTACGATGTAGAGAATCCTTCTCTCGGTCTACCCCTCACTTTAATTTGGAATTGGTGAAGAAATGGAGGGGATTTGGAGCGGGAAAGGAATCGATCGATGGGTTCGATTTTGGAGTTCGGGATGGAGATCGGAGGGGAAGAAGAAGGAGGAAGACGATGGAGGGGTGGGTTTCTTTTTCGATTGGCTGGCGTGGACGAACGGGAGGAGGGGAGGAGTGGTCGGGGTTCTTTTGGGTTCGGCATCGAACAAGAAGGAGAAGAAGGAGAAGGGAACGGGAGTGGGGGGTCGCTGGTTGGAAGCGAACGGAGAGGGAGAAGGGAGGAGGTCGGCGGGGGGGGGGGGGGGGGGTTCTTTTGGATGGGTGCGAACGGAGAAGAAGGAGAGGGAGAGGAGGCCGATGGCTTCTTTGGGTTCGGGAAGAAGAAACGAACGGGAAGGAGAAGGGAAGAAGAAGGAGAAGGGAAAGAGAGAGAGAAGGGGTTTATTGTAAAAAGGGAAATAATTAATAATAGATTGATAAATATCTAGGGGAATGTTGCATATAAGCCCTCTAACTTCAATACATTTCAAATAAAGCCCAACTCTCTATTCTAATAATTCCAAACAATACAAAATACATTAAAACTACTTTGTAGATAATCCGTATAAAAATAATTTAATCTTGAAAATAATAATAATATAAAATAGACAATATATCTTATATTTCTCAATAAAAATAACAGTTATCAGAAAATACATACTCGCGTGCAATTTTCAATTGCGCACACATTACGATGAAAAATAGCCATATGCTATTTTTCGGGTTGTTACAAAAGAGACTGACCTTGAAGTGATAGGTACGGTCGGAAAGTTCGCCGGAGACAAGAAACGCCTTGCCGCGTCAGCTAGCACCACCACCAAGGAGCTAAAAGTTTCGAAGGCGAAAAGTTAGAACTGAAGTGAGAGAATAAAAGTGAAAAGTGAGACTTGGTCTGAGGGGGGGTGAAGATTTATAGTAAAACGGAACGTCCCTTGGACTTCCAAACGAAAAAGTGCGACTCTTGGGCCGCTCTCGAAACGTCGCGAAGGCCCAACACAGCTACCTTCTTCGCCAAGGCAGCCAACTCGGTATATCGAGACCGGGAACCGAACCCTACGCCATCCGACCACGCCAGCAAAGAGACCGGTCGGCTACCGAGCAAGTACCTATCCGAGCTGGCAAACGGAGAAAGCTCCCTTTCCCCTTAAACTTCGCGTAAAATCTCAATCAGACGGCCCAGATCTCGCTGAGAACACTAGACGACAAGATAGTGTTTTCTCGAGAAATGTGCCCGTCTCGAGATGCGCGACGCCATCCAACGGTACAAATTGCATCAAGTCGCCCGGATGGTCTACACTTCCTTTATACCCCACCTCTGTCTGAAGAAACCAGAAAAAATTTCAATTCAAAGTTTTAAGGCACCGCCTTCGGCGTGCCCCCCAGGCCCCATGTCTCGGTCGGCATTCTGCCAACCCACGGGGCCCAGTCAGAAACAGATCGGCACACCCCCCATCTCTAACCCCTTCGGACCGACAACCATCGGAAGCCGTCGGCCCGGAAGGAAGACAGAGATGGGAAGAGACCCACCATTCCGAAGCTGCTGCAGTCCCTCGGTTCCAGACTAGGGTCATCACCTCTTCTACCATGATCTTCCCCGACCCTGACACCCACGATGGGGGCCCTCAGAATCGGGTGAAGATCTTGGTGGAAGAACGACCACCCATCCGACCTAAGCAAAGTCGTCCCTCGGCGCCGAACTAGGGTCATCACCTCTTCTACCATGACCTTCCCCGACCCTGACACCCACGATGGGGCCCTCAGAATCGGGTGAAGATCATGGTGGAAGAACGACCACCCGTCCTACCGAGACAGGTCGTCCCTCGGCTCCGGACCTCGGTGATCTATCCTTCGGCCCAAACCTCCCTTGACCCTGACACCTCCACCATGGCCTTCAGAGTCAGGAGAAGATTTGGGCGGGAGAACAACCACCAATCGTCCAGAAGCAAACCCTCCCCTTGGACCGGACTTGGGTCATCACTTCTCCTACCGTGACCCTCCGATTCTATCACCCACGCCGAGGCCGTCAGAATCGGGAGAAGATCACGGTAGGAGAACGACCACCCGTCCAACTGAGGCTCGTCCCACAAATCCGGACTCCGGTCATCACCCCTTCTACCAGGATCACCCTCGATCTTGACCCGGTCAAAATCGAGTGATGATCATGGTGGAAGGGTGACCACCCGTCCTTCCGATGTAGCTCACCCCTCGGCTTCGGACATGGATCATCACCTCTTCCACCATGATCTCCCCCGACCCTAACACCCACGTTGGAGCAACCAGAGTCGGCAGAAGATCTTGGTGGAAGAACGACCACCCGTTCTTCCGAAGTGACTCGACCCTCGGTTCAGACTACGGTCGTCACCACTTCTGCCTTATTCTCTCCCGCTCCTGACATCCCCATTCGAGCCGTGAGGAACGGGAGAAGAACAAGGCAATAGGGCGACCACCCGTCCTTCCTAAGTAACTCATCCCTCGGGTCCGGACTATGGTCGTCACCACTACTGCCTCGTTCCCCCCCGCTCCTGACATCCACTTCGGGGCCGTCAGGAACGGGAGAAGAAAAAGGCAACAGAGCAACCACCCCCTCGGACCTCGAAAGACAAATTACCCAAGGCCAATACCTCCGAGGTTTGAAACTCTACATTTGTTGCGATTGAAATGACAAAGGGAGTGGAGTACTTATAAGCTCTCCTCCAAGGTCTGGCCATTATGACCCTCGGAAGTTGAAACGCCACGCATTAATTGAAGGAGTTATCCTTAATGACCTGGGGAAAGAGAACGCTGCGCAAACCCCGGAGCACCATTAATGCCCTTGGGAACAGGATCGTCCCGAGACAGATTGCGCCACGTCGCTCGACCTGCCGAGACCCCCTGTCTTCGGTCGGCTACCGAGCAAGTGCCTTTCCGAGCTCGCAAACGGAGAAAACTCACTTTCTCCTCAATTTTCGCGCATGATCTCGATCAGACGGCCCAGATCTTGCCAGGGACACTAAACGACAAGATAGTTTTTTCTTGAGAAATGTGCCCGTCTTGAGATGCGCGTCATCATCCAATGGCTCAGCTTGCGCCACGTCACCCGACCTGCCGAGACCCCCTGTCTTCGATCGGCGGCCGAGCAAATGCCTTTCCGAGCTCGCAAACGGAGAAAACTCACTTTCTCCTCAATTTTCGCGCATGATCTCGATCAGACGGCCCAGATCTTGCCAGGGACACTAAACGACAAGATAGTGTTTTCTTGAGAAATGTGCCCGTCTTGAGATGCGCGTCATCATCCAATGGCTCAGCTTGTGCCACGTCACCCGACTTGCCGAGACCCCTGTCTTCGGTCGGCTGCCGAGCAAGTGCCTTTCCGAGCTCGCAAACGGAGAAAACTCACTTTCTCCTCAATTTTCGCGCATGATCTCGATCAGACGGCCCAGATCTCGTCGAGGACACTAGGCGACAAGATAGTGTTTTCTTAAGAAATGTGCCCGTCTTGAGATGCGCGTTGTCATCCAATGGCTCAGATTGCGCCACGTCGCTCGACCTGCCGAGACCCCCTGTCTTCGGTCGGCGGCCGAGCAAGTGCCTTTCCGAGCTCGCAAACGGAGAAAACTCACTTTCTCCTCAACTTTCGCGACTGATCTCGACCAGACGGCCCAGATCTTGCCGAGGACACTAGGCGACAAGATAGTGTTTTCTTGAGAAATGTGCCCGTCTTGAGATGCGCGTCGTCATCCAATGGCTCAGATTGCGCCACGTCACTCGACTTGCCGAGACCCCCTGTCTTCGGTCGGCATCCGAGCAAGTGCCTTTCCGAGCTCGCAAACGGAGAAAAAAGACACCGAGCTACCACAACCGCTGGATCTCTCAAAAATTCGCGCCCGTCTATGATCAACGGCCCGGTTCGAGCCACGTCATAAATCGGTATTTAAAATCATTTTTTATTTATTTAAATCGTTTTATTTATTTAAAAATTGCAAAAAAATTGCTAAAAATTCGGGGAAATTAACTAAAAATTCTGGAAAATAATTAAAAATTCGGGGGTATATTTTCGAGCCCCGAACGAACAATTATTGCCTAGAAAGTACTGTTAAGACCCCCGAACGACTAGCAAACACATCGCAAAATTAAATAAATAGTCCGAAAAAATAAATAAAAGCCGTCAAATACTCGATATGGCTAGAGAACAGCACATAGCATCGAAAATTACTTCACTACCCCCTTCAAGATTCAAAATCCTCCACTCGGACTCCGATACAACTCCACCAGCCACTGAAACAGTTAAACTACTCCTCAAAGGCTGATCACGCTCAGTCTTTAGGAGTGGGGGGCTCGTGATATGGCTAAAAATGGGGTTAAATAGGAACCGTCCAGATTGGGCGCGAATCTTGAAACTCGGGGGCAAAATGGTAATTTCACATACAAGGTAGATCCAAAGCGGGTACTAGATCTCCTTCGCACGAGACCCAATAACCCACGAGCAGATCCACACCGATTGGGCACGGGTCCCGACCCGAGGCGAGCACAGACCAGCAAGAGACAAATCAGGGCCACTAATTTGACCAAGTCAACGGGCCTGATTTGCTCTCACCGGGAATCAAGGGGTTAATTTTCTAAACAAACTGTGAGGATTTTTCTCCTAGCAGTTACACTGGAAACCAGGCCTCTAATCACTCCCCTGGCGACTATAAATACCTCCCCTCTGCCACTGTGACCAGGTTAATGACTTTTTCACCACTTTAAGCTCTTTCTTTAATCACCACTGGTTACTGACAAGAGCGTCGGAGGGTGCGTCGCCGGAATCAACCCCGGTGTTTCGCACTTCTTTGCAGGTTGCGGCAGGAGCAAGAAGGCTTGAATCAGCTGTTCAGGTTTTTCCGAACTCACAAATCTTATCAGTTTACCCCCACACCGAAATCAGCGGTAATATATATATATATATATATATATATATATATATATATATATATATAGAGAGAGAGAGAGAGAGAGAGAGAGAGTACAAAGATAAATGGAAAGAAAAATGATGAACAGTTGGGTTGAACATATAGATAAAAAAGATATTCATAATTTTATTTTTTTTATGAATTACAAGATTTTAAATTAATCAAATAGATAAGTAACATACAATTCTTAGTAAATTACAATATAAAAATAAAAATAAAAGAAAGAAACATCAGCTAAAAATAAATTTGATCAAAAAATTACAATATAAAAGAAAGTAACAATGTGATATAGAAAGAACTTGTTACCAAGTTGACCCACTTTCTGAAATTAATTACCAAACTAACCCACATTATGAAAGTATTTACCAAACTAGCCCACTTTCGAAAGTATTTACCAAAATAACCAATCTTGTTTTTTTTTTAAAATACGAGTTTGGTTAATGGTTAAAAACAGGGCGCATTTTCAAAAAGCGAGTCTAAATTTTCGAAAATTAAAAGTTTCACACTCGCTTTCTGAAAAAGCGATGAAGATTTAACCACACTTGCTTTTTCAAAAAGTGAGTGAGGCAGTTTGAGAATTTTTTTAAAAAGTATGTCAGTTTGGAAAAACTTTCAAAAAATTGGGTCAGTTTGGGAAAAAATTCCGATAATTTAGCAAAATCAAACATGAGCTACTAATTATACTATACTAGTAGTTTACACGTGCAATACACATCTTAACAAATATATTTTTTTAAAGCGTAAAAACCTGAAACATCCTTCATATTCTCTATGAAACATCCGATGTAGTCTCGTCTCAAACCTGAAACATCCTTCATATTAGTTATATACACACGATACACGTAAGTTGGTATGTTTACAAAGGACAATTCCAACTCTCTCATTATAATATTATATTATATTATTATTAGATATGTTAAGAGTGAACCGCTTCAGGTGGTTTGAACATGTCACACGTATATCTAGTAATGCCCCGTTAGAAATAGTAATTTGATAAGTATTGAGGGTAGAGGTAGGGGTAGATGAATACCTAAATTAACTTTGGTGGAAACAGTGAAAAAAGATATGATAGCTTGTGACCTTACAAAAGATATTGTGCAAAACCGAGCAGAATGGAAAACCATGATTCATGTAGCCGGCCCCAACTAGTTAGGAAAAAGGCTTTGTTGTTATTGTTGTATTATTATTAGAGATAAAGAGATAATAGAGGGAAGATAAAGGGTTTTTGACTGTTTGGATTTTATACATACATGTAGTGCACGTTTTTTTTTGTATTTAATATTGATATACATTGCATGGATTTATTTTGTTAGAAATGGAGTTTGTTTGGTTACAAATTGTTCCATTAAAATAGTAAAGATAAATAAAAAATTTATTTGATACAAATATTGTTGTAGCATAATGATAAAATCTTTTACCAGTTGACAAAGGGTCATTAAAATCAGTTTGAAGTAGACTATAATCTATTTCTTGCAAAGAAATATATAAATTTTGTTCCAATGTACGTGAGAATATCATAGTAAAATACTAGTAGTTGATCACCTTTTGTTGGCGTGGAAGTGGTGGGGTAGTAGTTTGAGTGTGTTTTTTTTAAAAAAAAACATGACATCGTCACTGCTTCATTAATAAAATATTAACGAAACAAGTAGTACAATAATTATACATCAATCTGTTCCTAGAACGGAACAGTGGAGAACGATTACAAAGCTAAATCTACATTCCTAACTAGTCTCTCTCCTAGCTAAACTTGTAGACGAAGCATCTGCACCATGTTCTCCCGCCTAACCTTCCAGATGTGATTTGAATTCCAGAAAAAATCTAATTTGGCATTCAAAATCCATCGATCAATCCCTCCACCCCAGAAAATCCGTCCACCTTCCCCCAAATGTCCACTATGGCAGCAACCACAACCACCGTCTCTTGCTGGCATGCTTACTCCTCTCCTTACGACGTTGTCGTCGTGTGTCCGCCAAACTAGCCCCACCACGATGTCATCTTTTGATTGCGTCAAATTCAGTTCTCAACAGTAGTCGTACACCACCGCCTATCAAATAAGATGCTTGTACTCTCCGTTCACTCCACCAATTATAATTTGAGTTACAAACCAAATCAAGTTTGAAATTCAAATTACACCCAAATTTCTCCTCACAATCCCCACTAAATTTGAATTTCAAAAATCTATATTGAAATTCAAAATTCACGGATCACCCCTACCACACTTTGAAATCAATTTTGAAATTCGAAACTCTAATTCGAAATTCAAATTTGAGTAACACACCCTAATTCAAAATTCAAAAATTGAATTTCAAAATCTGTCTCCTCGTCCTCCCTCCATCATCCGTTCCGTCCATCATCGAAGTCGAACTCACCTCCACTCCTACCAGAATTCCGTCATGCGCCTCCGTCGTTCGTCATTCCACCATGTCGCCATCAACTGATGGCACCATCCAAATGACCTACAACCCCTTCGTCAGCCCTGCCGCACCTCCGGTGATGCCACCCTTGACATCACCGAAGCGAAACGAGCCTCCCGACAACGACGCTCTCTGCACCCTCTGTCGACCAGGCCCAACTCCATTCCCCATCGTGCCAAACTCTAATTGGAATCCCGACGAGCAATAGCACAACCTCCGGCTAGCCACGATCTTGCGTCACTCCGACGAACCCAAGGTAAAGCCTTACTGCGCTCCACTCCGACAATATATCACCAACCCCCTACCCAATAGCACGCGGATCCCCCTCCTAGCTCCTAAATTCTAATTTGAATTTCAAATCTCAAATTTTGA